>WOGZ01000156.1:0-77460 GCA_009733775.1 Alectoria sarmentosa
AAATCTTATTTATTAATAAAATAAAATATCGATTTCTTTTGATAATAGCGTTTAACTTTCGATAATTCACATAAAATCGTAGACCTTCATTTAATTTCTCAACAAATAAAACAAACGAGACGAATAAAACATAATTAAATACGATAAATCCTTTTCTTAAGTGTTCGTTTAAATATTTCTTAATTTATTCGAATTTGTGATTTAATAATGAATAAATTCGATTTTTAAATAATGAACTTTTATTTATTCTCTCAGCGAATTTCAATTTATAATTATAAAAACGATATAAAAATAATATGTTCGCTTATAATTTATCAAAAACATTTATATAATTATGATAATTTATAAAGAGTTTATTAAAAACCTTTTGAAAAGTGAGGGTTTTAACATTATTAATTTAAACGTTTTTCGATATGTATAATTCACAGCATTTTTTATATTTGATTTCGAAATTGTATAAACATAATTTATTAATTAATATTCGATTATCTCATTGCAATTATAATATAATCTCGAAAGATTCATTAAAAATATCGTAAATCTCATTCATTGTCAAAAAAAAAAACTTGTTCTCTTTGTTTCGAATCAAATGATAATAAATCGATATATCAATTTTAATAATATCGATGAAATTAGACTTCTTGATCATCTTTTCTTTATATGTTTTAAATGTTGATGTCGATTTTTTTCTATTTAAAATGTCTTTGAAATGATTTATATCGAAATTATTTTCATTCGATTCATTCTCAGCAATAAATTTAAAAGATCGTATAATAACAATAAATGATGTTTTTAATAAAAACGATAAATTCTTAAATGTTAATGTTTTATTGTCATTATATTCACATCGTTTAAATATAAACAACATTTTATCTTTTAATATATCGAATACAACTTTATACTTATTTATTTATGATTTTTTAAAAATTAAATCGTGTTGTTTTAACGAAGCGATAAAAATAAAGCAAGATTTTTTCTTATAATCGTGTATATTTAAAATAAATAAAAGATAATGAATAATAAATTGTTTAAACAATCGCCCATTATAATCTCATAATAATTTTGACTTGAAAAAAAAATAAGATTCGATTTATAAGCGTTTATATATTTCAAATATAATGATTTCATTAATAACGATATAAATCTTAATATATTCGCAATTTATAAAAGAATTCGAAAATGTCATTTATCGACTTTATAATAATAACGTAATTGTTATTCGAAAAAGACGTTATATTAAAAGATCATTTAAAATATCCGCTAAACACACGTTTGTATTATCTTTTATCATGATTTTAAAAAAGATTAATCTTTTCCCAAGTTATTCGAAGAGTCTTTCAAATCATCGTCGTCGTTATTATTTATTTTTATAACATGCATTTAAATAATTTTCTTATTCGATTAAAAGCAATCACGCTTAATGTGTTTAACTTAATTATAATTATAACACATAAACTTTTTAACATCGATTTCGACTTTAATTTTGATAAATGAGATCGATATAATAAATTTTATAAATGTTATTATAATGCGAATAGTTTTCATTATTAAGATAATTGATTTTCTTATTAAAAATGCAATTTTAAATGTGAATGTTTTAAACTTTTTTTTATATTTAGCATATTGAATGTTATTCAATTTTCGTAAATACTTTTTAATAAATGTCAACTCGCTGAAATCTTTATATGCGTTTCAATTTTTTTATAAATTTTCACGAATCTTCAAGCGTAAATATTATATTATATTATTTTTGTTTTTATCGATAACCTAACTCAATCAAATAAAGTCGACGTAAAATTTTATAAAAGATATAATATTTTATTGAAATGAGTTATATTATCGTTTCGCATTATCTTATTAATCAAAGTTTTTATAAATATCGATTAAATCATTCATTATTTTTTTATAAAATTGATATGAATTTAAATAATTTCTCAATCGACGTCTCATGATCTATTCTGAAACTTTTTCTTTTAATTTAAAAATGATATAAATTAATTTGAACTCAACAATAAAATATCAATCATAATTAACAATGAGTTTATAATTCATTTTAAAAAATCAATTATCTCATATAAAATTCTTTTCATTTATAAAAACAAAAGAGTCAAATAATTTGAAAGACTTGTTTTTCTTCGATACAACTCGATTCTTAAATCTATTATAAAAAAATTCGTTCTTTGAATCTTTTTTTGAATTCTTTTTTAATGATTAAAATTTCATTATATTAATTTTTCGTTATAATTATGTCATTTGCTTCTATTAATTATAAGCGATATTATTCAATTATTGAATCATTTATTTCGATTAATATAAAAAATTTATAATCTCATCTTTATCGATAATAATCTTATGAAAATAAAATAAAAATTCGCGAAAGTCGTTTTATTCAAAACGAAATTGATTTAATATATCAAAAAACTTTTTAAATGCAATTTTCGCTCAATGTAATAATTATTTATTAATAAAAATGTATTATGAATTTAATTTATAATGCTGAAAAAGATTTTCGAGGTTTTCAGATATGATTAAAATACAACGTGATTTGATTTTATTTAAAAGATTTTGAATGTGATTTATTCTTTTTATTTTAATAAAGATTATCGATAAAAAAGAAAATAAAAGAAAAAAAAAAGAAAAAAAATTTAAATATTTCGAAAAATATAATGTTAAAAAGTATTGTGACAAAGAAAAATGTTAACATTTCTCATTTGATATATTTAATAATTTTCGTATAATAAAAAAATTTGACTTTAACATATAAAAAATAACAAAGAATGTTATTTAATCGTTTATTCATTTATTAAACTTTTATGAAAACAATATATTAATTAAATAACGTTTTTTCAATTTCGTTATTTATGCAAAAGATATTTATTATGTTATCGTCGATTTCGTGCGAGGAAACTTGATAATGCGAAATGAAAAAGAAAAACTTTGAAAGATTATAAAATCGTGATTTTTTATTCGATGATGATGTCGTGAAAGATTGAAGTATCTCTGATGATGATCTTTCGAATAATATGATCGATGTTATTTTAACTTAAATTATATGAGAATGATATATGATTATTTCTTTCAATTCGCTAATTAAACGAATGTTTTAATATCTTTTTTATACTCGTTATTATTGATGAAATGAATCATTATCTTAATGCGAGCTATTCGAATTTCAATTATTATAAATAATTTAACTCAAAAATACGATATTTTAATAATTTTTATATCTTAATAAAATCTTTATTAACACGATTCTTTGAATTCGTTAATTGATACGAATAAAATGAGTGAGATGACTTAATTATAATATCAAAATCAATATAAAGTTATGTTATATGAGTGTATTAAATAAGACAATTAAGTGAAGAGAAAGTATATACATAAAAAGAAGGCATTTATATAAAAACAAATGCCTTTATCAAGTCACGTTAAGTTCAATCGAGTAATATCAAAGAAATGTGATATTAAAGAGAAGTTAACTCTATTAAAAATGTAGAATACGCTCATAACATAAATAATACATATTTCAATTTTGAAATTTTTTTGTTTTCAATATCGCGAATAACATCGTAAATAAAGTATTTATAACAAAAGCACGTTCGCTCAATTTTATATAAAAATGTTATCTCGATTATTTTTTTGACTCTTAAAATAACTTCGAAGATTTCAAAAATTTAATAAATTTATACTTTACGATACAACGAATAATTAAAAACTTTTATGAATTAAATTTAATAATCTTTTGATACATTTATTGAAATTTACAAAGTTTTTAAGATATTGCGAGTTATCGTTGTGAAGCTATTTGAGAAACATGATTTTTGATTTTTAATTTTAAGAGGGTGCTAGAATCGCGGATTTTTGTTTAATTTTCCAAGATATACGAAAATAAGGGCATCATAAAATTAAACATCGAACATCAAATTATAATAATTTTTTTTTTTTGATTTCTTTCGTGTTATATACAATATAATATTAAAGTAAATATATAAAATTATAAATTCGAATACGCGCTTTCGAATAAAGTTACTTTAATAAGATTTGATCAAATAATTTCGCACTTTTATGATAAATGAGATCTTTTCTAAAACTCTTTAAATGCTCTAACAATTTTTTTTTCTTTTTTTTTTCTTTTTTTCCCAATTTTTTTTCCGAAGCTCTTCGAAGGCTCTTCGGAGGTTTCTATCGAAGAGACTGTCGAAACAAGCTCGAAGTCCTATGTATCACACATCATTATCATATACCATGACTCCGAGCTTGCTTCGACAAATACCCTCGGAGAGTCCCGGGAGGGAAAGGGGGGTTCAGAAGGTCTCCCACCCTGAAAATCAAAAAAAACAAGTACTATTGTAATTGTAGAGATCTTCCAAGCTTTCCACTACTAGGAAACCCGCGCCCCCAGCACATGTTATGAGACCTCTCGAGCGAAGCAAGACCCAAACAATTCGTCTCTGCTCCGTACTACCGAGAAAGCAATGACTTGCAGAAATTTGTTACCATATCAACGATTGACTTGACTTGACCCAGGCAAAGAAAGACAACGGGGCGTACTGCCAGACATTTGTGGTGAGGAATCCTTCCCCCCCTTTCAAGTCTCCAATCAAGGAGTACTGAAATCCCAGAACAGACTATGACAGAAAACCAGGATGCAGCGTATTCATGTTCCTGCAAGTATTGTCCCGTCGAGGAAAACCCTTCAATCCCTCGTCTTCGGAGGGTTTACAGGACTTGACGGGACAGTATGAGTGTAGTCCCTTTCCGTGCATGTCCTGCTTGTGCCGCGGGAGCTCTTTCCAATATCATACCCCCGAGAAAGGACAATATGGAACAATGCGCACAAATGACCGCGTGTGGATCTTTCTATAAACACTAATCACTCGATCCGTAATAGCATGTTACGATCTTGGAACAATGATGTTTGGTATGGATATTTGAGTATCGACGATACCAGACCGTAATTAAGACAATGCAACGAAGAAGTAGAAAGGCTGTGGTTCATGGGAATAGCTTGTTCGTGTGATTGGAAATCCGGAGCAACAATTGAATGGTCCGTGTAGAACGAAGCAAGTATCTTGCAATTCTAGATGACGTCGCCAATGCCATGCTCCACGAAGCGACCATGGTTACTCATTGGTATTCTATAGGGCCATGTTCCAATCCAACATTGCAGTGATCTTTGCAGAGAGCCCAGGACCAGGCAATTTGAAGTTCGTGAAAGCTGAGGATGTTGCTGAGTTGAACGGCTTGGCCCACGTAGACAACAGACTCAATGGCAAAGACAGGATCACCATTTGGCGAGCACAGCTTTCTGAGTTTGTGCAGAGGTATAATAAAAATTCATGACCCAAAGCTAACGTGCTTCAGATGGTCATACGAGCGACGTTTTGCTTGGAGCCTCGTCCCATCTCCAGAGCTTTCGCTTACCTATTCCTCTCTCGGCGATGGCAAAATCCGTATTGATCGGGCAAAGTTATATAACAGGAACAAAAGGAGATGAGGCTGCAATGAGTAAATTGACACGGTGACTGAGCTTACAGCTCGAATCAACCAAAAGAATTGATTCCCGCGGAGAGGCTGAGCACGTTTCTGTCCTGTATACATGGCCGCCTATCAACGTCATTTGTAGAGTAATTCATCGACCATCTCGGCAATCGCTAGAGAGCTGGTCAATCCAGGACTTTCAATGCCAAGAAGATTGATAAATCCTTCAAATCCCTTCTCTTTTCTGATCACGAAGTCTAAAAAGCCATCCCCATTACCTTTCCACACAGCACCTCCCTTTCCTAGTTTTGGCCTGATACCGCTGTAACCTAAGCCGACCTTCTCTCTCTGAATGTTTGGTAGATACGTCTCAATCTCTTCGAGGGCGGCTGGTAATCGGGACTCATTTACAGAGAGGTCATTGGGATCATCAACCCATTCAACGTCTGGACCAAACCGAATCGTGCCAGTCATATCGATGGTCAGGTGGGTACCAAGGCCAGCGGCTCCCGTGGTTGGCGCTGGATACACGAGAGTCTTCGGACGGGGCGTAGGCGCAGAATAAGAGTAGTACGAGCCCTTGGCGTAATACGGCTTGACATGCCGTGAGGGTGGAAGTATTGTGTTTGATAATGAAACAGCGGTTAGGCCAGCGCTGTTGACTAGAGTATCGGCTGTTATCCATGTCGTCTCGGAAGAAGAAGGGGATTTGGTCTGGATTTTCCAGCCTAGAGAGCCGGAAGCCAGAGGCTCGACTGACTCCACACTCGTATGGCATGCCAAGTCACCACCTTTTGACTGGAAATCAGACTCCAGGTAGGACATGTAGGTGTGGGAATCTACGATGCCAGTTGTCGGGCTCTCAAGGACAGCTTCTTTTACCCGGACGTCCGGTTCACGGGCATGTGCTTCAGATAGGGGAATGAAATGTATTGGCACGCCAATTGACTTGGCGAATTCATGTGTCTTAACAAGCTCTTCATGTTGTGGGGCGTTCTGTGAGAGGATCCACTTCTTCGCGTTGCGGTATGGAATCTTTTGCTTTTCGCAGAGATCGTACATCATCTCTTTGCCCTTGAGACATAAATGTGTCTTCAGAGAGGTAGGACCGTAGTAGAGGCCAGCATGAATGACCTGCCATGGCTAAGCGTTGGGAGTGTTGTAGATTCTTAGAAGAAACCCGCCTCTGAATTGCGACTGCTGGTCTCAGTTCCCACTGTTCCATGCCTCTCTACAAGGAGCGTCGAAGTACCATCCCGCTCAGCGAGCCTGCGAGCAATGGCGAGACCTACAGCTCCGGCGCCGACCACCTAACACATGTCAGTCTAATCTCGAGGAGCGATTGTTGCGATTGGCATTGCACCGACCACATGGGTGAAGTCGGCCCGGGGCGCCGAGCAGGTCGAGAAAGGTCGTAGATCGCATTGCGTTCGTAATCGACGACTCAACGCCCTCGGGAACATGTCAAAGGATAAAGGAGAAGAAAGGGTCTAGTAATCATGGTGGAAGAAAAGCTCAGCATATTCAAGACTCAATCTACCTCATGCTAGACTTGCTGGCTTCGAATGACGTCGTCCCCACAGTTCGAGAAGCAACTTATGCTTAAGATGGTACTGTACTTTATAGGGGAAGATACGAATCGAATTGGAGACTCATATCACATAATATATATGGTAACACACTCAATTTGCATATATTGCTGTAAAAACTTCTCTCATGGATGGACACGCGGTCTTCCGAGAGAAACTTCTGCTCTGCCATATGCGTCTCCAGCCCTTTCATATTCTCTAAAAACCCGAAGCAATTCTTCCCGTCTATAGAAAAACATGCTCAAAACCCTAAGCTCAATCGATGTCCGACGTGGCCATTATCGAGGAATTCTGTGGGAGGAGTCTGTCATTGCATGCTGCACACTTGAAGCATAGACACTTGCATGCCAGCAGACTGGGTGTACTGCCTTCCTGTCCCTTGGCTTGATCACCCCGTAGTTACAAGCTCGTTAATCAACTGCTGTAAGTCACCTCGAGTTCCTAGCTGACGGCAACTTTGTACGTCTGCTTGTACTGGCGTTAGCGCTCGTACCCTGCGAAAGCCGCTCCAGTCCACGCCATCTCGGTTCTTCAGTCTAGCACTGCTAGCATTTCCGGGATGCTCGTGAACTTTTCCCGCTCCTTGCCTTTTGCTTTGCCCCTCTTCTTTTCCGCTACGTCGATCCTCTTCCAATCGTCCCAACTGACAGGTCTTAGATTCTTCGTGGCCGCGTCTTCTTGCAGCGCGTCCCAACCATTTGTACCAGCCATGAACGGTTCCTTGTTTTCCCAGTCCTTTGCAATAGATTCTGCTGTGTCGAAGGCGTCTTCCATTGTGTTAGCGATGACGCCCGCCGGACCTCGCTTTACCCATCCGGAACAATAGAGGCCAGGAATCCCGGTGCCGTCTTCTGAAAGACTAGTGATACGACCATGTAAATCATTGGGAATGATGCCTCGACGCTCATCAAAGTCTATGCCAAATTCTTTCATGCCTTCGATAGCTTCTGACTTGTAGCCAATACTCCGGAATGCCAAGGAAGTAGGGTATGATATTTCACTTGTAGTAGGAGACACGGCGGCAGACAAGTCGAAGATGTCTGGGCCTCTCACTTCATTCCTGAGGAATGTGAGAGAAGATAGGGTACCAGGTGTTGCATTGGACGCGTTGAAAGATCTAGGAGAAAGGAAAAAATCAAGAGACCAAGACTTTCGCGCTTGCGAAGCTGGAGTTGATGAGCCCTTAGCTAAGAGCTGAGTGAGTCGTTTGGGCGTTCGGGAAAGTTTGGTAGCGTTTGGCGGAAACAGAGCAGGATCGATAGGCTCGAAAGAGACCGAAGGCAGATTTAGTAGCTCACGAACTTCTTTGATAGTAAAGGACGCCTGTGAAATTCATCAATTGTGCGGTATTTCTTGACGTTCATGAGACAGAGGAGAATATACCTGCATTGGACCCCTTCGACCAATGACACGGACTCTTTTCACTCTGCTTTTCGACAAAGTATTGAGAGCATGGTCTGTCATGTCCGTCTTCCGTAGACCATCGACATGGCTCAAGAGCGTACGTGCTACATCAAGGGCTACATTTCCTTGCCCAATGATGACTGCTTCCTCGCCTAATTCGAGGTCTGGCGCCAGTGCTTGGTGTTCTGGGAGCCCGTTGTACCAACCCACAAAGTCGCGCGCTGAGTAGATTCCCTTCAACCGGTCCTCACTTGAGATTCCAAGTTTTCGGTCCTTGGTGGCACCATAGGCGAAGGTAATAGCGTTATAATGAGGCCTGAGATTTGTTAAAGGCAGATCTTTGCCAATAGCAATGTTGCCTATGAAATTGAAGCGCGGTGATGAAGCAACTTGCTCAAATTTGGCTTGGCAGTTCTGAGAAGGGACGATTAGAAGTGAAGAGTGAGAGCAAGAGAGCATGAAGGCAAATGGGAAGAATCGAACAAGCGAAACTAGAGAGAATTTAAGAGAGTCGTTTTACCTTGACGTCCGGGTGATCAGGTGCAACGCCAAATCTCACTAGGCCGAAGGGTACAGGAAGACACTCATACATATCGATGATGGCATTCTCTATACTTGACATGACCTTGTAAGCTGTATAGAAGCCCGCAGGCCCAGATCCAAGCACAGCCATGCGGAAAGGCCGGTCATCTCTCACCACATGGCTGCTATGTCGCCGTGAGACGTGAAGCGTCGTAATATGTGATGGTTTAGTCAACAATTTGGAGCAGCCAGCATGGTCGATCACAGTCCGAGTGATGGCGCTCATCTAGCTTACCCAAGTAAGGATGATTATATATATTGGGCAAGAATGGTGCTTCGTTCGTGGAGGCTGGGAGTCGCTTATGTTGATGTAGTCTTCAAGTGCCTAGGTTCCATTTATCGTTCCAAAGCACCAGGGCAGCTAGCTACAGAGTAGAGTACCTAAGGTAAGGTACTTTACCCCAAGATACATGTTGCCTCGCCAACGACTGGCGTTATTATTTTCGAGTCTCCTCGTACAGTATGTAAATCTTACTAGTACAAACAATTCTGATAGCTATTATATCTATTTTTATATCTACTAGGTATATCTATTGGCTTCTTCCCTCTGATATTTGCTGAGTAGTACTGCTGTATGATAGCAGGTCATGGGTGCTGAGCCGCCCTTCCTCTACGACCATCCCTCCAAATTCTCCTTCTCAGGCCCCACCCAACTACCAGCCTTCAACCCAAAAGCCGCGACGCATGCAAGCCTCTCTCTACCAACCCCAACATCCAAACCAGACGGACCCTTGATCAATGCCAAGGAGTACAATCGGCATCCAGATTCCTACTATGTCGCGTAAGTCTTTTCCAGACCAGCTCTCCGGGGAAGAATGCTTTTGCTCTTTGGCGTAATCGATTTTCTGCAAATCCCAAGGCTTCAAGCCGGTAAGTTGAACCATTGACGCGGCCATGGGACTTCGTTCTTGGTGTCTTGATATCTGTTTGGACTCTCTGCCGTCACGAATGTTACTGAATTTGGGCTGCTTGCCTGTACCTGTCGCCAAATGACCGTGGCTCTGTCTCTCTGTCTGACAGTTTGCTAGTCCCTATGGCAACCTGGACTGGAAACCAATGGGTCCGCATACCAAGTCGAGCGTCAAATGGACACGAATCACTCAGCTAGTCCTTCGAATATGCGAGTTGATTGGGGCAGTTGGTATGCTGTTTTGTGTAATCTGTATCAAAGGGACCGACGCGACCACAGGATGGATAATACGGGTGCCCGTATGTATGACATGAATGGGGACAGAAAGCCAATGTTAATTGCTTTTCGCATCAGCCCGGAGTTGCAGTATTGCACACAATTTATGGTACATATCATCTTTCGCGCTCTGCTAAGGGACGCACACCATCCTCTTCGGCCAGCTATTTTTTGTTCGCAGCCATAATGGACGCCGGATTGATCCCGTTCCTTGTATTTACGGCCTTGATTTCTCACACTCAGTCTATCGAACCAGTCAACGCCCCCAGTCATTGGTCGACTCTTCTCGGTAGCGACGAGGCCACTACCAGTGTCGTATTCGCCATCTACATCACCAGCGTGATTACTGGCACACTTCACCTGGTATCCTTAGCAACATCGATCTATCTCGGGGTCATATTTCGCAAAATATCAAGGCTTCCCCCGGATATGAACCCTTTAGAAGACAATCTAACATCTCGGCACAAGCGCAATAAGTCCTCTCTTCTCGATAATCGTGTGAGCCAAATCTCGACACCGACAGACAAACTCCGAGTGGCCAAGGCTGAAGATCCACTGATGGCCTCTCCGACACTTCCATTCATGCACACCCGCAACGACTCTTACTCAGATGTTACAGTCCTCTCCCATCCTAACGCGAGCGCCAGAGCTTCTCGTACTAACCTCTCAACTTCGTTCTACGACCAACCGCCGGCTCATCGTTCCCCTCATACCGAGGTCAGAGGCCCCTTCTATGACCTACCGCTCTCTCAGCGCTCCTCGCGGGCAAAGATGCAGAGCCAAAACAATGACCAACCGCGCTCTTCTCGTAAAGATTCCCGTTCCAACATTACTAGTACTCCGCTCCTCAACACCAGTGACAGAGTCTCTCAGAATGACCTCCTAATTCCTTTCTACGACCAACCACCCGCTCATCGTTCCTCTCGTACTGAGATTCAAGACCTTTTCTACGATCAACACTCACCCTCCCACCGATCGTCTCGTACCATGTTCCCTCTCCTATCTCGGGGCGAAAGCCCGGTGAAACCAACCAACCAACCAACAGTAGTCCGTTCTTCTACCAAATCTTCTTCGCTCTACTTCAATACTACCAACCCCGCGAAACAAACCAATCAACCGACTATAATCCGCTCTCCTACTAAATCTTCTTCAATCTACTCCAACAGCACCATCACCACAATAGCAACAAGTCGACCTGCATCGATACGTCCGGGGTCCACAGCCCCATCACTCCCCGACAAAAATTGGATAACACACCCTTCTCCCCTCACTTCTCCGTCCCCATCACCCCCAAGAGAATTAAAACATCTCCTCAACAAACCGTCATACCAACCGCTTTCCCAGACTTCGCCCTTTGAATATACGACCAACAGCGAGAACTTCCGTCCTCTGGAGATGAATCCCCCAACCCCGCCGCTCAATCAGCAAAAGGGAAGGGGAGGAGCCAGGGCAGAGCAACGTGCCTTGACGCCGGGAACCGGAAACCTTGGCCAAGATAGGGGCTGGGCCCCTGGGATGGTTGGGATCGGCAAGGCCAAAGCGCGGGGAGGGATGGGCAGGTCTGGGCCTGCCGGTAAGGGTGGCGGAGGTAGAGTTGTTAGTAGGAGCGGAGTGGAGGTCAAGGAGGGAGGGATATTCCCAAGTGGAGGCATCAGAGCAAGGGAAGTTAGCGGGAAAGTGATGGAGGAGGGAAGGACGGGGGTCGGAGGACGGATGTGAGTTCTAGGCTAGGAATTGTACAATAGAGCGTGCACATAGTTTCGGTGGAGTCCAGGCTGGATAACGAGGATAGAGTGTAACATTTCCTTGCTATTTACAAGTGCAAGTCTGGCGTACAGCAAGCATGTGGTAAATACTCGGTACAACCGTACAATGATAGGGAAACGTCTTCACTCATCCTGTTTCAGCTCCATGCCCTCATCCTCTGCAATCCCAGCTACACTGTCGTCGAAGCCTCTCTCCATCTACTCCTCCTCCCCTCCCTCATCTTCTTGCTCCTCCATCTTTTCTTGTTGCTCCCTCACGCCTTCAATCCACGTCCCCCACTCAATCATTTCCCTTTCCTCCTCCATTCCCGCTAGTCCACCACCCTCTTTCCACCCCTCCCACTCCTGCAACCCACATACGTGCCTCATAGTCGGCCTTCCATGCGGACAATTCCACGGCTTATCAATTTCTCCCATCTTCCTCACCAACGCGCTCATCTGCTTCAGCGTGAGAGTCTTTCCTATCATGACACTACTACGGCAAGCACGCATGGCGAACATACGTCGCACTTTGCTCGGCCGTGGCGCGTTATCTGATGAAATAGAGGAATGGGTTTCGGCAAGCAGAGCAATCAGTTCTTCAAGGTCGGTAACGTCAAAGGTAATCTCTCGGCTCATCGGGAGCGAAACGAGCTTGCAGCGACGGCCTACTTCTTCATCGCCGCTGAGGTCGATGTCGACCTGGAAACCATTCTTTAGCAAAGTCTCATTGTTTTCGAGGACTATTTCCTCTTCGATGGCGGTGAGATCGAGTTTGTGGGGATGAACTAGGCGTTGATTTTGGACAATCGTGTTGGCCTGAAGACGCTCGAAGTTGTACTTCTCGTCTGAGGCGTGTTGGTCGATTATGAAGAGATCGGATTCGGGCGAAGGGGGAGAGAAAGGGGGGGAGAGAGCACGGACAGCGAGAATGAAGCCAAGGTTAAACTGGCCTATAATATGCATCTCTGCGAAGTCGGCTTTGGAGACCGTTAGCGACAACCTCTCTTCTGCAGATGTCTCTTCAGTGGGAGCCGTAGGATTTGGCGAGAAGCCGCGATTGGCGGATGCTTGCAAATTCGTCTCTGGGGTCTGCAATTGTTGATCAATTCTCTCTACGGACGCGTCAATCATCTGCACAAGCTGCATAGTGGAGTCTTTTTGCCCTCGACCTTTCAATATCTGGTTTGCACGTCTGATGTTGTCTTGGGAGGGCGTGGCTGCTTTTTCCTCAGCTTGCTTGATCAACTCGGCAACTGTGGCTTCTTCTCGAGCTTTCTTATCCTCATCATCCAGGTAGTCATCATCAGGCTCAACCTCCACAAGAGACATTTCCTGGGACTCATCGGCATGACTACATGGGGACTTCGCTGGGCTTTCGTCATCCTCTTCACACGCGGTCGAAGATCCAGGACTTAGGTCCGTCACACGAGATTCTTCTTCATTGTCACTAGCACTGCCAAAGTATGGCTGAGACATCGGTGAATTACTTTGTGGTCTACCAATCGACTTGATTAGCTCAGAGCCAGGAGCGGCAAAGGTTCTCATGGTGCTACTGAACTTTTGTCGTGCTGGATCATCAGCAAGGCCTGTGGGTCTGATTGGAGTGGTTGGTGTCGAATCGAGCTTCCGCCGTTTGGAGGAGGAGGATGGTCCGAGTACAGAAGTGGTGGTCCTTGAGCCAATCGTTATCGTTGCAACCTCTGGAGGGTTTCGCCGGGGACGCATGCGGTCGAAGGCGTTCTGCAATACTCCTGAAGAGTGTTCCGTGCTTGACTTGTTTCCCGTTGTGGAAGATTCTTGGCGCCCCTCACAGAAAAGAGCATCCATTTGGGCTGGAGTCTCAACCGAATTAGGCTGCTGCTCGACAATCCTCCGATTGAAGTCTTCCACTGATCTCGTAATACCATTCGGCATGGAATCAGATTCCGCCAGATCCCGAGCATCATCGTAATTGTTAGGGTCATGCGATTGCCCCTTCTCTCTACCAAGCTTCTTTACAAGGTTTTGCTTGTCTTTTGACAACATCTTCGCCCCATTTGATGCCGCTGGAGCCGAGACGGCCTTCACAGCACGCTCTCTGCTGTCGCGGCTTGCAAAGCTCTCGATCAGACTTGGTACACCACCATCTTCGACTGGCTCTACCTTCTCACTCGATACGTCATCCTCGCTATCACAGGGAATTACAATCTCCGGGGGGTGGTATGCGTTGTCCACGGGCGTAGGTGTACCATCAACGCTTGAGGTTTCCCGACTAATCGTAAGCTTCTTGTAGGAAGGGAGTTTCTGATCGGACTTTTGAGACCGTGGTACAGTCTGATCCTGTTTCTCGAAAAGCGCGGTCAGAGAAACCTGCAGCCGTCAGCTCGCCATTCTCAAGAATCTGGAACGTGAACAAACTCGAATGGACTCTAGCAAACTAGTCTGATCATGTAACAGAATCGTCCTCTTGTCGGGCGAAACGTTCACATCATATGCATCTAGAATCATCAGAAGACAGTGTCTGGCACTTCTAGGGTCACGTACTCGAGTCTAATAATATGTTTGCAAAAATGAATGGTGATTGTGAAACGGTGTAAGACTTATAGACTTCATTGAAGACCTTGGCAACTTGAGGAAGTCCACAAGGCCGTGAATTGACGAAGAACATCTGGCGGTCAGGGGCCTGCCGGCCCTCGCCAAAGATAGGTCTGGAAACATGACCGAGCACTCGCACTTGCTTATTTCTTGGCAGTCAGATTTGTCTTTTCCATGTATAATAGGTGCACTCACTCGGAAATAGACGCTGGCCTTTGGGGGGTGTTAAGCTGTAGCTCGAAGCTGAGATTCACGGCAACGAGCGCGGGTAATGCTTTTGTACCAAAGACAGTCGCTATATTCTCCCTGGTCGTCTGGTTCGATTTTGTCGCGAATACTACCGCTTTCTTGGCCTTTGCCACGACATTGCTGACGGAGATCCGAGCTTGCGTACTAATGCAAGCATACGCCTGGAGAATAGCGAGAACTTTGCCATATTCTCGCTTAATGTTCTTCTCAAGCTCCCTTCTCCGAACTGGCAGGCTCCTGAAAAGATCCTCAACAGCAACAGTAGTACCTTTCTGGCTTGCGACCACTTGAGTAGTCTTCAATTTGCCAGACAGCTCGAAGTCGAGCCTGGTGCCCTTTGGAGCATCATCTGCACGGGCAGTCGTGACATGGAACTTGGAGAGAGCGCAGAGAGAGGAGAGAGCTTCGCCGCGGAAGCCGAACGTTTGCAAAGACGAGAGGTCGTCGTAGCTCGAAAGCTTGGATGTGTAGTGCTTCAATGCAACGGTCTCGTAATTGTCACCGACGATGCCACTACCGTTGTCTTGAACCTCGATGGAGTCAAGTCCATTGTTCTTGAAGCGGATTTCGATCGAAGTAGCCCCAGCGTCTAGGCTGTTCTCAATCAATTCTTTCACTACCGAGCATAGGTCTACAATGACTTGGCCAGATTGGATTTGGTGAACAGTATGGCCCTCTAGAGCCTTGATAGTTGCCATATCATGTCATTTTGACAGGATATGGACGCTTCTGCTGGCACCACTGGAGCAATGGAACGCGTCTAGCAGCCTGTATGGATTTTGGGCAGGTGCAATTGGCTTGTTTGCTTATTTGCTTGCCTGCTTTTTGAAACCTTTCAGGCGCAAAGAAATGAAGGAAGGATGCTTAGAGACCAGCTCATTTGGTGATGGAACCATTGCATGAGAAGTATTTGGAGGGGATGGAAGAGGAAGCAATTACTCTAAAGAAGTAAAATGACAAGAGGCTTAAAATAAAAATAACAAAATGATAAAATAAAAATAATAAAATAAGGGTAAAATAAAACCGAATAAAATAAATTACTGAGGATGGTTTTAAATGATGGGCCACTAAACGTATCTTGGAAAAGCGTGTCTTTTTTCCTCTTGAATAAGGTAAAGTAACTCCTTGGCCAAGGCCTCTATGAAAATTATTTTGGTACCACAGCTTCTTTTCTCATACTCTTCTATAATTTTACAGCCAGATAGATTTTTGAAACTGTCCTCGTCATCAAGCTATGGTAAGAAGTACCTTACCTTAGCCCTGGCAATTTACTTAAAGTGCTTGGCCTTGCTTTTTGGGTTTTAAGAGTGCAGCGGCAGATCTCCTGGCGCCTCTCGTGCCCCCCCTATTAAATCATCCCTTTGTCTAAGTACCTAAGGTACGGAGTATTATGGTGTGATTTGCCGATCACTTATTAGATACGGCACTAGACATTGTACTAGAGTATTTTTCTCCAAGCCAAACGATGCCAACCCTGGACCCATTCTTACTTTATCCAATCTTTCAATCTTCCAAACCTTTCAATCATTCGTACTATTATTGTTGTCATTCTTCTTCCATCTTACTTCTTTCTACCTGTATACTGCTATACGCCACCTAATGCCAGCGCCTTCATTATTTGTATAACCAACCTGAATTTACTCCTCGCTCCTTCATCAACACCGCGTCCCGGGTAACACCACCAAAACTCAACACACTCTTCAATATCAACACCCACCTAACCCAGCTGCCTCCTTGTCACCGTGACCAGCCTTCGAAATCCAATTTTCCATTACTACACATCCCACAGCCGCAACCACCGCTTCAGCATCTACTCCTGGTCTACAAGAACACACCCCCCCCACCCTCCCCCCCCTCTCCTTTCTTTCATCCCACACTTCCATCACCCTCTACACATCAGATCCCGGATCTGCCAGCCTTCGAAACGGCCCCTGCAGCAAGCATTCGGGCGCCATCGCCGTCGCCCGTCCTTAATCACACATCTCGGCCGTCCTCGGCCTCGACACAACAATTCCATCAAGCCAACCTCAACCTTGAACTTCCAGCTCTAGCCACTCTGGCTTCAGTCGCTTCTATTCCGTCGCCGCATGTCCGGTAAATACCCCTTTACCCAACGCATCCTACCTTCTCACGCTCCACTCCTTGTCTGTTTTCTAACTTCAACCCCGTTGAGTGGGCGCTCAGTGTTGTGCGTCGAACCAATAAACGTGGGCGAGACTGGAAAAGACCGAGGCTGACCGCTGGATGCTGATAGGGCGTACAATGATGCTTCCCAGACCATGAGCTATGCTACGTCGTTACCTGCTGCGACAACAGGTCGAGGCAACGTCCCTGTGAGTACCTCATGCAGTTTCGCTCAGAACAACTACCCTTTGGAACATGAAAATGAGCGCGAAGAGCACCGACGTGTATTTCAGATATATGGCGTGAATCCCATAAGATCACTTCAGGCACCGCGACCACGTTTTTGGATTGCTGCGCTAAAAAGAGCTTATATTACTTATCGCTTATCGGGCCTCTTTTCTTTTCCAACTCAATTCTTTGAGGAAACGTTCCGGAGTGAAGTGAAGAGGCTTGAAATTGATTCGAGAGGGGTGAAAATTCTGGTTGCGGGTACTTATGTGAAACATGGCAACATTCGCTGACCGTGAGCCTGGGAATCTACAGCCAGTATGCCAGAATTGTACTACATCTACGACACCTCTATGGCGACGTGACGAGGTGGGATCAGTCCTCTGCAACGCATGTGGTCTCTTCCTCAAGCTTCATGGCACGCCTCGGCCTATATCCCTCAAAACGGACGTAATCAAGAGTCGCAATCGTGTCAAGACTGCAGGTCAGGGCCAGAAGCGGAAGGTAAGCACCCTTCGAAGTGCGCAAAAAACACGCATGCTAAAAAGGGTGATAAAGTCGCTGTTTGACGGTAACGGCTTGCCTACATCTCAATCAGAGGGTACTCCTCCTCCAAATTTTGCCAACACTCAGCGAGTGTCCCACAATTCTGGGTCCGATCGCTCGAATTCTCCGGTCTCGCGCAACGAAACCCCCACTCATCCTTCCAACATCGCTCCTCAACATATGTTTGACGGTGTCTCGTCAGCGGAGCATGCATTTCAATCCCCCGCAATACCTGCGTTTCAGCTGCGTCACCCCTCACCAGGTTCCACGTCATCTTTCAATGACCGCAACCTGGAACCGCCACAAACATATGAAGGCCTGCTACAAGCGAACACCTTTCTGAAGACACGGGTCAGCGAGTTAGAAGTCATAAACGACCTATACAAAGGTACGGTCAATCAGTATGAACAAGGGGTCGCCCCTCAGGCGGAAATGATCCCCAGAGACTCGGAAAGCCAGCTGCGTCAATCTTTGAACCAGGCGCTACGCCGGGAAGAGAATTTAAAGCGCCAAGTTGACGAGCTCGAGCGTGAGGTCGCGGAATTACGAAGCGAGCAGCCACCTGCCAAAAGAAGTCGCATCACTTCCGATTCCGAATATCCAGAGCCTCCTCAAGCCTACACCAACGGGTTGCACACCTAATCTATCCGACACATCCTAATTCACTCCTGCTTGTTATCATTATTGGCGATTGCACTTTTTGATGATATCCGACGATGAACGCCTACTGCCTCTGTTAGAACCTCACCATCCGAGTGGGACAAGCGATTCGGTACTCTACACCTTAATTTTAATCTTGAAGCTCGGCTTTTCCTTTGTTAGAAGTCTACGGACACATGTACCATTATCACGATTTTCATCCGGTGGATGTCGCACGGCATCGATTAAAAGTTCATGGTAAGGACTGCGAGTCTTAATACCCTTCCGTCACGCGCTCACACGTCCTTTGCTCGGATGCCGGTTGATGCGTTCGAGTTGAACAGGCGGCAATGTATGCTCAGAGCCAAAGACCTGCAAACTCGAGAGACAAGTAGAAGCATCAATACATGCGTCTGAAGGGGTCTGTTTCTAGTTCTGGTACCTCACATATTAGAAGCTACGCATGCACCACATCGAGGCGAATTCGTATTCTGAGAAGGTGATATATCGATTGTTGCAAGCCTCCTCGCATCCTTTCATACTGGATTCCTGTGCTATGTACACAGCACCCTAGTATCGACAATGGATCCAAAAACACCATTCGATGTTGACCCTTGGCAACCATTGCGACAACTCCGCCGATAATTCCCGTCTCTGAAATAAAACTGCTGCGCTCCTCTCAGTCTCAATAGCCAAAGCGGTCCGGCATCGTGACCGGCGCCACTAGACTCCATGTGTAAATGCCATATGCCACCCATGCGCTCACAATCTTCACCCAGCTAGCCCAATATGTCCTCCCAACAGCTGCAAAGTCACCAGCGTTTTCGAAGTCGATGTTCTGCGTGAGTAATGTAGCAACCCAGCATGTGGCCAACAGGAAGATGACGTGGAAAAGGGAGTAGTTGTATTGTGTGCCTCCTCTCTCATCGTCTTTATCGCCGTGGCCGTCATTGGACTCTTCGTCTTCATCATCGTCGTCAAGAGCATTCGCAGGCAGACTGCCAGCTTCGACTGCAGAACGTAGTGCTTCGGCGCGCATTTCCCGGCGAGATGCAGAGGGCTGAGTGTCGACGAGACCGTGCTCTGCGGCGTCTTCTGAACCAAGCTTGCTGTATGAGTGGCTGGTCTGGCTGCCTAGAGCGAATCCCTGGGTGGCAGCGCGGGTGGTGGTGTAGGCGATTGTGAGCATGGTGACGATGGCACCGATGACGATTGAAGCCGTCCGAGTGCCGCTAGCGCGGATCAGAGGATTGCAGTGGTGGTCATCGGGCTCCATGGATACGGCGGACATAGTAAGGTAGGTGCAATAGACGGCAACCATGGCGGATTGCGCGAGGCCAGCTTGGGGGTTGTATTCTTGAATCACTGGGTGGACGGAGATGGCGGAGATTATAAGCAGGACGATGAGATTCACCTAGAGGCTGGTTAACAGCCACAAATTTTGTAAACGTGCAGATAGACGTACGGTGATTGCGGCTTGGTTCATTGCGCAGCCACTGTTGGCGAAGAAAATGTACATGACGATGGTCATGGCGAGCGACATGGTATACATGCCAAGCGTCGACCCAATGAGAAGGGCCCTCCATGCCTTGGAATCATAGTTCTCAATCTTCTCCAAGCAGAATTCGGCCCAAGTGTGCGCAAGATCGACTAGAAGGATGAGACCCAGGAGCACAAAGATCATGGCCCCGGCCAGTGCGAAGTATTTGCCCCAGACTTGGAAGAAAGCCTCGGGAATGAAGAAGGTCATGACAACGAAAGCCAGCCAGATGATGATCTTGGGTCCCCAGTAACCGTTTTGTAAAACAGCTCGACTATCTCTCGAAGATCTAACACCAAGCAGTAGGATCGCAAGAGCGAAATGAAATAGACCGAGGGCAAAGTTGACCCGCTGGACAGCAACGAAACCATAGCACTGCTTTCCTTGGCAAGTTATCGCCATGTAATCCAAAGTCAGTTGTTCCAGCTTCTTGAGGGCCCATGGCGTGAGCATCAGCCAAGCGACGATCGAGTTGAAAAGGAGGATGACTGCGTAGGCGATGCGAGTGGCCATGCTTGTTGCCTGTTAGCTATACATACACGCAACGGTCGGCCCAAAGGATCTATCTACCTGCTCTGGAATTTCCCACAGGAACGACATACTGCAGAACAAGTGGCTGCTCCACAACACGAGGCTCCAAAGGTCATCAGCTACAAGTACGTCAGTGAGTACGAGTGGTGAGGCAACGCAGAGGGGGGATGGGGGGGGGGGGGTTTGGTGGAACTCACAGTCCCAAGACTGGGGACAGCCAAGAGCGGAAGGGAGAGTAAAGCGCCCATGATGTGGACCAAGGCGTTGTAGCAATTTCGAGGTCAAAGTGGGGACGGCGGAGGTGTTGGATAAAAAAGGAAGTGGTGTTTGCTTGATGGGACCAATAGTGCCAGTGGCTCTACGAGTAGGTAAGGTAGGTTACCTAGAGTCAATATTCCACCAAACACCGTTACAGTACGACTACGAGGGAGCGAGGTCATAGCGTCACTAAAACTGTCATCAAATATCGGAAAGTAATGGGAGTAGGGCATAGCCCTACTCGGCCACCGTAGCTGACATTCAAATTTGGTTCTCTCTGACAACTGCGGCCGCTGCGTGAGTGACTAATTTCTACGGTGGCCATTCCACATCCTTTTTCGACATGACCTCTTCTTGCTCGTAGCAATCAGAATGAGCCTTGGCATGATATCATACCTTGGCACTGGCCAGTTGTCCCGTGCACAATAATTTAATGTTCCAAATAATACGACTACAGCTAATCGATCCATTGTCCAGCTACGAGTATTGCAGCGAAACTTACCACCATATCTTGCATCTTGCATCTTGCATCTTGCTCTCCTTGTATGCAGTGTTGGTCTATCCACATTAGCCAATAAGCCCCATTGCCCAAGTACCCAATTACCCAATTGATTCATCCTTGTTGGTGGATATGATGCCGCTCCCTTCGCAGTCGTGAAGACGCGGTGACGAACAATCATCATCTCTCAAAAACCCTTGGTCCGCCAAATCACTACTACTCATGTCGGGACACAGGTTGAAGACGGCGAGAGTGTCATCGGTGATTGCAGCCACTATCATATCACTGGCATGTGGGACTAATGTGCATCTGCCAACCATCTCTGTCTTTGTGCAATACGCTGACCGCAGGCATAGTATGCATACTCGGCATGGGCACCAGCATTTGCAGAAAAGTTGAAGCTCTCTTCAACCCAGAGCAATTTGATTGTGGGCTATCTTCCTTTTAAAAGCCATCAAACGTCCATCTCATGTGTGGCAGGGCACCTTCGGCAATTTGGGCATGTACACCGTCGGCGTCCCTATAGGCCTCCTGGTCGACACAAGAGGTCCTAGGCCAGGCGCTCTCTTGGGTGCTGTGTCGTTGGGAGTGGGCTACTTCTCGTTGTACAAAGGTATGGAGCCCTATGCGGCCCAAGAGTCAAGTTTCTAATATCGCCGCAGCATATGATGGAGGTCCCGGTTCTATATCGATGCCATGGCTATGTCTGTTCACTTTTCTGACAGGCGTTGGTGGCTGCGCTTCTTTTGCAGGTGCCGTCAAGACATGTAAGGCTCTTTACGCGAGCGCCGTCGCCAGAAGCTCACCCTTTCAGCCGCTCTGAATTGGCCGAATCATCGTGGTACTGCAACGGCCTTTCCCCTATCAGCCTTCGGGCTGAGTGCCTTCTTCTTCGCTTCGGTATCCTCCTTAGCCTTCCCAGATAACACTCTCGATCTGCTCCTCTTATTAGCCATCGCCACATTCACGATCCCTTTCGTTGGAAGTTTCCTCCTTCGCATTGTTCCAGTTCCGCAATCGTATGATCCTCTGCCCGGCTCGCTAGAACGAAGCAGCTCCGAAGCCTCGACCTTACTTCGACGTACCAAATCTGGAGATAGTAGGCACAGCGTCCGTCGCTTGTCTCATGAACCAGGTATGCAACCTGAGTCTATCAAGTTTCATGAAGATGCACCCGAGGATTCTTCAAGTTTGAATCGACACGAAGCCCCTAGTCAAGGCACAGAAGAGACCTCTTCCTTGTTGTCTAAGTCTTCTGGGTCGTGTCCGGGCGATATGTCTTATGACGAAGACGAGGCCAAAAGTACTATGGATCATGACTCACACGATGTAGATATACGAGGTTTAGCATTGCTGTCACATATAAAGTTCTACCTTCTATGGTTATTACTGGGCCTACTGACCGGAGTGGGCCTCATGACAATTAAGTAATGATTCGCTATCCTTTTTCTAGAGGGACGTTGGACTAACACCCTGCTTAGCAATATCGGAAGCGACGTGAGTTTTTCTATCTTCTTTTCGTTTCGTTGACCCTTCTTACCTATTCCACAGGCCAGAGCGATATGGCACCATTACGACGACAGTGCCTCCTCGGAGTTCATACAGGAACGGCAATTGATGCATGTGGAGATCCTCTCCTTCATGAGCTTTTGTGGACGGCTCACAAGCGGTATGTCAATGCTACACACTCCCGAAAGCAAGCGCTAATTCTCTCTGCCCAGGTATCGGCTCTGATCTAATTGTCAGAGCCAGAATGAGCCGTTTTTGGTGCCTCTTCGTGTCCAGTACAATATTTTTTTCTGCCCAAGTTTGCGGGACCCAAATCGATAATCCTCATGTTCTTGGCTTCTTGTCTGGTTTGACCGGCCTTGCTTATGGCTTCCTCTTCGGCGTCTACCCAGCACTCGTTGCTGAGACCTTTGGCGTGAAAGGCCTGAGCCAGAACTGGGGCCTCATGACGCTTGCGCCTATTGTTTTTGGTAACGTCTTCAATCTGGTCTATGGTCATATCTATGACCGGCATTCGGTCATCCTGCCTGACGGACAGCGAGATTGCAAAGATGGTTTGTACTGTTATCGTGATGCGTACTTTGTCACGCTGGGAGCGAGCTTGATTGGCGTTGCAATAAGCTTAGGAAGCATTTTTTTTTTCAAGAAGCGTAAAGAAAGGGATAGATGCCGCGAGGCTTGACATGTGCATAAGGCCCTTCACTATAGACCGATTGACGTTGTGGACACGATAATGATAAATGACCAATTCAACGCTGCCACTCTTTTGTGCCCGAGAAAGTCGTATGCAAGACAGGAGCACTTTCCAATTCCAAGTGGCTCGACACTGATCTCACAACAGGACAGATAGCAAGACAGCCAGGCAGGTGAGGCTACCACGACACGATCCCGTTCCCAGGCGCACAAGCAGAAAAGATGACAGCTGTGGTGTAGCTGGATAATGAAAGATGCGAGGAAGCTGAAAGATCATGATCCGATTTCCTTTTCCTTTTCCTTTTGGCCACAGTGAGGTACCGGCAATGTGCCGTCGCATGACAAGAGCACTTCCGTCTCCATTCGCCCACCCTCCTCTCCAGGTACATGGATCACGCCGGTCCCCGTAAGCTCTCCTACCAACTTCTGTACCCGGTCATTCCACAAGATCTGCTTGATTCTTCCTTCCCTGGCCTGCTCAGGTTCATTGCTGGCCCCAGCCCCTTTTTCTCCTCCCTCTCGAGTTCCCTTCTTGCCCTCCTTCTTGGCGTCGTCAAGATCCTCAACCATGACCCAGACAAGGCCCCTCTTGGACCTCCTCAAGGCATCTCTCACACCAGCCGTAACTTCCCTCTTCGCACACAACACTCCAATCGTATCTTCTCCCCTCCAAGCCCCCGGCGCACCTGCAAGGGCCCCTTCAAGCTCCCTGATCATCTCCGGCCCAGCTTTTCTCGCTACAGCTTTACATTGTACCGCCACGTTTAGGGGGGGGGACTTGGTGTACTGTAGAAATAACGGCAGCCATTTGCCCAGCAGATCGATACCCTTGTCAGCACGACCGCCTGTCCGAGTCAGATGTTGAAACTCGAGGCGAAGGAGAGTCCTGGCGCATAGATGCTCGTATGATGTGCCAACGTGCGTCGGAGAGGCTTTGGAATGTGCACATCTGCCCGACGTGATTCGATCACGGTGACTTGGCGAGGAAGCAGCGAATTGACACGTGGTCAAGCTTGATCGGTACAGAAGAAGACTCTTGAAGAGATGCCGACAAGTCACGGAATGGTGGACTAACATGACGATTCCGATTCGAGACCGTCAGATACAAGGCATCTTCGCAGGCCGTCCATGGCCTGAGCGCTTTCCAAACCGAGAAGACTGAGGTTTGCACAAGCTTTGCTTTCTCTAGTATACTCGTAGTCATGTAGCAGAAAAAGCTGCTTTACCAATCAGAGTGCTGTTCGCCCATAGTGTCCACCTCACTTTGGCTGCCTGCGTCAAGCGCAATATTTCGTTTCGTTTCAACTGCTACGAGGGATAGGCGATAACGTTTGTGCAATACGGAGTTCAATGCAACATCGACGACTAGTATTGACTACATATGCTTGTAATTACTGAGAGGAAGCATCCGTATGTGTGCGAACTTTGGCATGAAGACGTAAAACGAATACTACCTCCTTCCCATCCAGACTTCCAAGTACTGTACACTTGACGGCCAGCCAAACTCCCTCATCACACCTATTTGCTCCACTCATCAGTCCTCTCGCCCATCAGTGACCCGTACCGGCCACGCCGCTTGCCTCCAACGATATCTGCTCAAACTTCTCGTCAAATTCGCTGTTTGTGCCGTCTCGGCTAATTCGTGGACTGGTCGAGATGACGCTGCTGTCAGAGGTGAATTCGGCGTCGACAGGGGTATACTGAAACCCGTTGACCACAGTGGTTCCCCCGAAGCTATCGCTTGTGTCGTCATATGAGGGTGGTAGGCTGCCCTCGCTCTCGTACCCTGGGAGAGTGGAGACACTCCTCCGCCGTTCGGAGCCTTCGGATTCGTATACGAAGTCATGCCTCCCTTCTTCGGCAGCCGTAATGTTACTCACGACTCGATGGGCGTTTCTGAGTGCCCTGATATCGTCCGCCATAACATCTTCCAGAACCACCTCTTGTGCAATCACACGTGTCCGTTTTTCATCCCAGACAATTGCTGCCTGAGGTGCAAAACCGTACCTGAAACGGAGAGCTTTAAACTTAAGATGCACGCTCCGGAGCCAATTTTCGAATGCTTGTTTCTGCGCAGCTCTACGATACATTCGCTTAGTTCTCCGTTCCTCCCTGCGAGCGGCACAGTCGACACGGCGACGAGGGTCTCGACAGCGTAGGAGGAGCCACGCAAGACACGACAGGGCTATGAGTCCCAAGCCAAATGTTTTCAGTATGTGCATGTTGATATTGGTCTGAGACGGAAGATGTATTGCCGATGTTCGCAGAGCTCCCGTCGATGTTAAGGATCGTGTTTCGGCTGCGGAAAGATTGGGTTTGGTATTTGTTGAATCGGAAGTCTCAGTTGCGGACGCTGATATCTCGTAGGGTATGGGAGGTGGCTCCAGCAGTCTGTCGGAGGATATCTTGGAACTTTCTATCGAGGCGGCACCCGCTTCGCTAGGCTTTCCCTTGCTCTTGTGACACCAGAAACCGGCTATCTTCTTTATGCCCTTTTTCAAGGAACTTTTGATGGCAAACAGTTCAGCCCCGAGGCTTTTTTGGCCGTGACTCAAAATATCATAAGCGACCAAGTCATCTTTTCTTGCGTTTGCCATGACATCCGGATCGAAATCTAAGGACGGCCTCCGCCATTGATTGGCGAGCACAGGGTCAAGGGCAAAATTAGCTGTGTGGTATATCGGAGAGAAGCGCAGGATGGCGGGATGGCCAATCTGTTTGTACGAGACCGTAAATCCACGACGAATCGGATTGACCAAATTAAGACTGAGGACATGCACGACATCTTCCCCAACGGAATTGCTTCCATCGGCTGGCACAGCGTCATATAGACAGCTAATGTGCCATTTTGCTTCACTTCCACCGTAGATGTCGAGATAATCGTGGCCTTCGGCAGTCGTTCCTTCCCACTTGCTTTCCAGCTCTTGACCATTGAGCTTGATATTGCTCTCTCCACATGCATTTTCCACACCTTCGACCTGAAATGTGATGATCTATATGCTATTGGTGAATGCTCTTTGAAATTCAGTGCATTGGAAATCATACTGGATCATTTCGCTCGTCAGCCTTGACGGTAAATTCCAGTAGAGCTTCATGAGGGTCTGGATGTAAATTAGCATGCTTAGTCAATTAGATATATTGGGGCTTTCAGAGAACGCCTTACGATATTGGATCACGGCATCTGATGAGGGAGTCGGTAGAGTGCTCAGGGAACTCAATTCAGGTATGACCAAAGCCGAAACCCAAGTCGATGACAGCAATGCTGCCGCCTTGGTGAAGCCGCGCATGCTGGTGGCGACTACGACTCAAAGTCGCCTCTCTTTCGAGGGGGTGGTAGTATTATTGACTTTGTTGCTTGAGGTCAGCAGGCAACAATCTTGCCAAGAGCTAAGCCCTGCTTGGCGCGTCCAGCCGCCGCTAGCGCGGATCTTCAACCGCACCTCTCAGTAATGTAGTACTGTTACACTGTAGTACGGTGCTGGCATTTGGCCACGCAGCCTTCGCCTTCCACACCATATTAGATCCAGTGCAACCATGGTAGGTCGAGTTCAATACTGAAAAATATAGGGTACTGTATGCTGACCTCGGTGTGACTTAGTTGCCTCTCGGGCTCCTCAATGCAGCTCAAGGGCACCCAATGCTCGTCGAGCTAAAGAACGGAGAGACACTCAATGGTCACTTGATCAGTTGCGATACGTGGATGAACCTTACTCTCAAGGAGGTGGTCCAAACAAGCCCAGAGGGTGACAAGTTCTTCAGACTGCCAGAGGTCTACGTGAGGGGAAATAATGTATACCACCCCCCTCATTACTGTGAATCAAACAATGTGGGCTGACTTCGGTGGTAGATCAAATATCTGCGAGTACCGGACGAGATTATCGAGCTCGTCAAAGACCAACAGCAAAATCAGTCATCAGGCCGTGGCAGAGGTGGCGGTGTTCAGAGAAGCGATCATGGAGGAAGAGGAGACAGAGGAAGAGGTGGGGCAAGAGGAGCTCGTGGAAGAGGCAGAGGCAGAGGTTGAGGGTCTAGACTGTGAACATCTCGTCAATCTACCCAAAATCGTGATCAAGACCTGCACTAGTATGGCTACAAAGGGGTTGGAGAGCCGAGTCCGTATGATACGACTCCACTCTACGTTGAGATAAGAAACCGCATCATGGGGCATCTGAATATCATTGGTACCACCAGTTCCCGCGGCCACGGTTCCCTGTACGAATCCTGATCTCAGCTACAAATAGTAAAACCCGTAATCTGCTTACAGGGCGCCAACAAACAAGGTCGACATCTGCCGGGCCGATTTCCGGCTTGTCATGCTCCCGCAGCTATCAACCTACCATGATTTCGGGTTAGCATTCATTCTCGAAGGCGAAAAGCCGAGCAACAAGATAGCCCCAAGGTTCATTGAGAGCCATATCCTCCCGAGACATGTCTCGTGACCAGTGAATCGGTCTAGAATGGGAAATATTTGCTCGAAATTGCACATACGGTATCAATAAATGTACGAGAATTTCTTCTCCCGTCGGCAAATGGATATAGTAGACCTAGTGTTGTTAGCCAATTCGTTTCAAGATCATATGCTGTCTTACATCGTATTTTCCAACAAAACCTAACTGCGTCAAATCAACCAGCTTTTGTGCGAATGCCAAAACGAAACTCCACTTGTACCATTTGTGGTCAGTAATTTCGTCTTGAGTATGACCTCGAGCCATGAAAAGAAGTCAAGGCAGTAAAGAGGTGGAGAGACGAGCACCCTGCTTTTGCAACATGTCTCGCGAGATTTGAGTCGCAGCGCTGGATAGGGAGAAGCAAATTCGAAAGGTGTCTTACTGGTATTGTTCTCGTAGTGGAAGAAAACTCCAATTCAATGTTCTCCCATGTGATGGTGAAGCAGTTCACGGGCTGCTGCTGAATCCACTTCTGCTTCACATTGTCTATTACAACGTTATAAAAGCTTTCGAGAACCGACGCAGCGATCTGCACGGGTAGTAAAGAAAGATATTTGTCGACTCGACCGATCTACACAGCTTCTGGCGTAAGCATTTCTTCCTCAAAGCAGAAACTCGACTTGTGGTACAGATCTAATTTTGAAAGACTGGACTGCTTGTTGCCGAGCATGTCTTGAGGTCCAAACTTCGGAAAAGATGGGGACGGAGATATCCCCAAAAGTACTGAGTACGAACCCATCCATTCGGCAACTCATACAGATCTCTGGCGACAGTAGAATGCTTTGTGGCATTCCTCGTGATCGAGGATGGAATGAGTCTTGGTCTGATTTGAGCGTTGTTGGCGTGTGTGCTTGTAGCATCTGGCATTGGACTCGTCGCGGACGGAAATACAAAGCCGAGGAGCAGAAGTAGCAGATGCAACAAAAATGACATCTTGAATAAGAGCATGTTGATTGATGGCGAGCGATCTTCGCGTTGTTCGCGTCAGTTACTAATTGTACTTGAAAAAGTCGAGCGGGTGACTTTGGTATACAAACGCCCTGAATAGCCTGAGGGCGATATTCATTGTTAAAAAGTACCAAGCTCGTCAACTCGGCATTAGTCGAACCACGTTGGAGAGCAGTCGGCTATCGCATGCGTGATCAACACGAGCCCAACATGTAAATTGCATGCGAAAAAGATGGAGATACGTACAGGTTAGTGATTGCCGAGATGAAGCGATTGGCTTCTAAATACCCCGATAGGACCATGATAACGCGAAGGAAACAGCCTCGAGCACCATAACGTTTCTCGGCAGGGGATTGTCAATAATCTGCTGTGCCGCCGGGTGAATTGCAAAAGATGCAGCAAGGAGGCAAGGACGGTTCAGCAAAAAGGGTTCTCGGTTCAAATCATAAGCAAAGACGCCTGAAAGCTGAAAGCTTGTTTTCTTACCTGACTCAGCAAGTCAAGGCTGCCGAACCCTTTAGAATTTGACTTGGTGCTGATGAACAATTTGCCATGGAGAGAACAATGATGCCTGTGGTGAAGAGAGGAGAGAGCAACGAGGACTCAGAGCAACGTCCCAGACCTTGAACTGAATCGAGGAGCCGGCTTGACCGAAGGCTTTTCCTTGCCTGAGAATCTTGCGACAGTAGCCTCTGTGTAAAGGATATATCCGTCTTGCAATATCTTCTCGATGCTTCGTGTGAATGCGCAGAGACGATTGGCTTCAGACTTGACAGCAATCACGCAAACACGGTATTGTATCGGCCCGAGTTTTAAGACTTCGATCTAGTGAACGAGCGGTTGTGCAATAATGGCCAGGAAAAAGGTTGAGAGAATTGTACTGTCGTCGTGGTCTGTTGGCTCGCAGTCGCAGTCGCAGCAGCAGAGCAGCTGAGCGAGTGAGCTAGGTAGGTAGCATATTCAACACTCCAGCCGGTTTTTGGTATAGGATCAGTCGAAGACCGCCCGAACCAATCTGTTCTATGTTCGATAAAATCCATTCGGTTGAATTAATGGGGAAGATTTTGCTTCAAGACAGATAGAACTGATTGAGTGCTACATTTTGATCCATCAAGTTTCGCCGTAGCTGTTGTCGCTGTAGAAGATTGCGTTTCTGTGATTCGCTTACACAGTTGGCTCACTGGTAGGTAGAAATGGTACCTAGGGGAGCACTCAGGGTGGGTGGAAGAAGACGTAGATTTTCTATGAAGCCTGGTGCAACTATCCCTCCGAGGCCAAAACGCTATGCTACATATAGCTAGTCTGCATAAGACTTCAGCAAGCACCTTCCAACTTAGGTCTAACTAGGCTGGCAGGACTCAGGACCATCCTTTGGTTTTGCCGAGGTTTAACCGACATCAATTGTGACCTTGACCCAAATTTCATGGCTAACATCCCCCTGTCGGCGAGTTATGAACAGGCATGGTCTGAATTAAAAGTCAATGCCATCGGGGAGAACGATCATCGATGGCTTATGGCAATGTCTGTGTCTGTGTCCATCGTCGAATACAAAACCGCAGAAAGTCTTCCACACCATCTTACGGCCAGGTGCTAGAAATTTAATAGCATGTCGAAAACTCCAACAGCGCCAGGCCAATACACAAAGCTCCTCGACAAGGCCGCGAATTACTCTGCGGTCGTTACCCCAGCTAGTAAACCTCCAAGCTCAGCGGTGCGCTCATCGGAAGCCCTTTCTCCTTAGCCAGCATGTCCGTGATCAAGCCCGTATAAGAGACCTTGACATTGCATCTGTGTATCAAGAGTTGCGGAGGTCAACTCTGGAAGTGAACTACGCCCGCATTCGAGATGTTGTAAGACTATTGGTGGAGGAACGCGGTCAGAAGCCAAATCTGCGATTGTACGATGCACTGCTGCTTGCCAACACAGACAATCAATATGGTTCAGCAGCAGAAGTTGCTAGGATATTAGATGAGATTGCTGTGGAAGGTCTTACCCCGGACTCCGCTACATATCATGCTGCTTTGAGGGTGAGAGACCTCGCTCGAGGAGTCAGATGATATCCTTCAGCTTACACCACATAGGTTCTTGCTGTACATCCAGACTATCTGTTGAGACAGCGCATACTCGATGAATTACGCCAACGATGGTTTTCTTTGACCAAAGCCGGCTGGCATGATGTGGTTGCGGGCCTGATCAGAGAGCGACAGCTGGAGCTTGCGCTTGATAATCTGGGCCAAATGCAAAAGGAAGGCGCCAAAGTCGACTCTTGGCTCTATGACCTGATGATATATATCCTTTGCTCTGCCGAGGAGTTCGACTCAGCAGTCAACCTCATGCAACACCGCATCTCATCAGGCGAACTCTACATCTCAGCGACCTTGTGGTACTATCTGCTCGATACCGCCTCGCGCGCCCTCCACCATCGAGGCACCCTCTTTGCTTACAGGGCGAGGGTTGAGAGCTCGTATCTCAATCCTCCTGCCGGCATCTGCATTAATATACTTTCTACTGCAGCTCGTCATGGAGACATCTACCTCGCGACGTCCGCCCTACGTATCCTCGGCCGCCGATCTGGCAACCCTATCCAGCTCCACCACTACGAAGCTTTACTAGAAACCTACATGACCGCCAAGGACATTCGCACCTCATTCACTCTCCTTACCATCATGGAGGCTGCCGGTCATGCTCCCACAGAAGCGTCTACTCGACCCATCTTCATCCATCTAAGCCAATCGCCCAGTCTGCCGGCTACGGCAGTCTCTGTACTCGAAGAACTCCGCGATCAGGACCGTCCAATTCCGATACAGGCGATCAACGTAATAATGGAAGCGTACATATTTCACCGTGATCTCGCCTCTTCTCTCTCAATATATAAAATCTTGCATAATTTTGGAGACTCTCTTAGTCCCGATACTGCAACATTCAACCTTCTCTTTCGTGGCTGCACCCAAGCTGCTCGCAAAGACCTTGCCATGTTCCTGGCTTCTGAAATGGTGGCGCTAAAGGTCGCGCCAGATCGACTTACGTACGATAGGCTCACATTGGTATGCCTGAACAGCGAGAACAGCATTGAAGATGCCTGGCGCTACTTTGAGGAGATGCGCGACTTGGGGTGGTGGCCTAGAAACGGCACTGCAAAGGCATTGGCAAGGAGAGCCTGCGAGAGAGGTGACGAGAGGATATGGAGACTTGTCGCCGACGAGGAAGGTAGGGGAGTTTCAAAGTGGGTATTGGAGAGTCTGATCAAAGACTATTGGGAGGATGGCTCTGAAGAGCCTGAAAAGGAGGTGGATCTGGAACGGCGTGAGGGGCAATAGGAATGCTCGCTCACATGTTTTGAAGCTTGTGTATGGGTACACAAAGCACAGGTGCCCGGAGATAACATTGTGGATATAAAGCCCATCCCTATCACCCCAAGGGCGCAAAAATGTGTCTGTGCAGTATGCCACGCTATGCTACAGATCTTCCATGTACAGATTCTTACAGCTGCCAGCCCCTATCATACACTCCTTTACCTCCTCCGTAGATACCAATTATGAGCTAGACTATTCGTCTCAGTCCCGTAAGGCGTCGGTACCTCCGCTAAGCCTGGTCTCGCAACCGGATGCCTCAGATACACCGCCGCGCAGACCCTCGAATGCACCTCCAGGTAACGGGGAACGAATGCAAATGCTGACATCCACTCTCTAGGCCGCCAGGGGGTAGCATACGGTTTTGATGGATCCACAGGGTTCTCGCGCGCGTCTTTGAGAGCATCGCGGAGAGTCCTGAGTTGAGTGGAGTCGAGGGTGGCAGCTTCCGCTTGGAGTTCTGGCGTTGAGAGTTCAGGCACTTCCGTTGTTGAGGATGATGGTGATGCTGGCCGGGTTTGGGGTGCTGCGTTCATACGGGCTACAATCTCGGCTAGTTGGCTGTCGAGGGAGGTCGCCGTCATAGACTTGGGGCGGCCTAAGGTGCGTTTAACAGTTCTTTGAAAAGCGCGCAAATCTTGCTTTCTTTTTGCTGTCAGGGAAGTTGAAGGAGTTGCGAGAAGTTCCTTCGCTTGGCCGAGGAGAAACTGAAGGGCTCCTTTGGGGGTTTTGTCGGCGGAGATGGGTTCAGGGGATGGGTCTGACTTGGGCGTTCGGGGCTCGGCCTCATCAGGCGCTTCAGAGGTAGACGCTTTCTTGGAATATTTGGCCCGTATCTTGCGGCCAGCGCGACGCTCGAACTTATCTTTCGGCGCGCCGGTGGCATAAAGCACGCGATCAGGCTCGACTTGGAACATGTCGCCTGGGTTCAATTGGTAGCCTGGGTAGATCATCTGGAGACCGTAAGGTTAGTTATATGCTAGCAGTCAGTTTGAGAGCAATATCGACCTTCTGTCCATTGACTCTGACATATCCATGTACCACAAATTGGCGGGCCTGCCTTGTACTACTCGCGAACAGAGCCCTGAAGATTGCCGTATCCAGCCTCCGCTCCATTGGCGCATATGTCATGTTGAGGTAAGGAGTTCGTGGGAAGGGTTTGGTTTTCTGATCGGGAGGTGACTCAAGGCCAGATCCCCTCCCTTCGGCCTGTTCTGATCCATCCTTCTCTGCCAGCATCTTATAATCCATTGGCACAACAGAGCGGATTGTTCGTCGGAATGTCCTGATCCACTGCTTTTCTCTGACAGTTTCACCATGATATGCTCTTGTCAAGGCTTTGGCGGTCCATTTTTGTTGGAAGAAGGTTCTTTCTGTATTTTTGGGCGGTTCGACTCGAGAGAAGTTGAAGAGGTTGTATTTATTCCATGACTGTCGAAGTTTCTATGCGCTAGGTCAGTCGGTGTAGAACTATCAATGTACCTCTGCCGCATATGAAGGCTTACTATTCTTTTGAGACCATGGAATCTTTTGCGCATGGTCAATGAATCTGGTAAAAATGGTAGTCAGAGCTGTCGCCAAGGCCAATATGTACTCTACTCGTACTAGAAAAAGTCCCATGATAAATTTCACTTGACATAGTCACAAGGGTATTTGTCGTTCACCGTAGTCGGAGCCGGGAAAAACTGCCCCGCTCGATTCAAAGAGCTCTCGCACTTTTCATGACTCCAAGAGTCAGCCCATCTCTCTCTCTCAATAATTCTTTGTCCAACCCACCAGCAGCTTCTCCGGTCATAAATAAATCGATTGCTCTTCCACATACCTTTTCTAAAAGGTACCGTAGGACATCGATTCGAGACTTCATCACTGTATCCTACAATCTGTCTATCATTTGACTTGACGTGAAGATCCTGCCCTACTAAAGTGACTTCAGGAACCCCGAGTCCTTCGATTGGTATGCACAGGGATCCTATGATCCTCTAGTTGGAGCTCCTAAACAAAAGGTAAAAGCTTTCAATGTCACATTTCACAATCTAATTAAATGTTCAGACCGGATCCGAGAGTTGAGAGTTTCGACTCGAAGACGATAGTAACCTTTTCTCCTGTCAATGGGGAAACGGAAGTGGCTGAGACTGACAATTACTTAGAGAAAAACTTCGTCCCAACATGGAGGTGGAAGAGGCAACTACGCCCTCGAACGGGGACCAAGCAGGAGTATTATCGCTTGACCAGTCGCAAGATGCAATTGAAAGCTTGATCGAAGAATCTAAACCTGAGAGGCAAATGATTGGCGCCGATGCAGCGTCGAACGGAAAGAGCTCCGAGAGCCCAGTACAGCAGGAAGACAAAAAGCGTAAGGAAACCGAGAAAGAGAGTCTGAGGCAGGACGGGCCTTCTAAGAGAGTCCGAGAAGGCCAGAAATGGAACGACAGACCTCGTATACAGTATAGCAACCAAAGTGATCGTCCTCGCAAAAGGCACAACAACAAGTCGGATCTCGTTTCTCAACAAGAGAGCAGCGATCCTGCTGCCATTCGCAAACAAGTGTGTACTTCTTCGAGACTATACAGCTCCATAAAGGCTAACAACCACCCTCAAGGTCGAGTTCTACTTCTCAGACTCCAACCTTCTGACCGACAAATTTTTATTCACAAAAGTTGAAGGCCATGAAAACCTACCCGTCCCAATCAGTACCATCCACTCGTTCAAGCGTATGCGCCACTTCAAGCCTCTGTCTGCCATTGTCGAAGCTCTCCAAAAGAGCACCATCCTCAACGTCGTTGAAAATGACACAGCCATCCAGCGAAAGAGCCCGCTACCTGAAGGTCTGGTAGGTAAACCAATGGTAGAGATACAAAAAGTTCACGAAGACAAAACCATGGCTCGAAGTGTCTACGCGAAGGGGTTTGGAGAAGAGCAGCCAAGCACTCAATTCGATGTTGAAGCGTTCTTTGCTCAGCACGGCTCCACCAACTCTGTGCGCCTACGACGATCGTATGACGGCACATTCAAAGGAAGTGTGTTTGTAGAATTTGATTCCGAGGAGACCCAGAAGGCTTTTCTCGCTCTAGACCCCAAGCCTAAATGGCAAGGCAACGAGATGCAGATCAAGAGCAAGAAACAGTACTGCGATGACAAGGTCGACGATATCGCAGCTGGCCGTGTGAGGCCTAACGATGATGGTCGCTCCCATCAGCAGGGTGATCGTGACTGGGCGGGTCGTGATCGTGATAGACGGGGGGAGAAAGGTGACAGACGCGATAAAGACGACAGAGATGACAAGGATGGCCGCGATTGGAGGGTTCGTCGGGAGGAAGACCGCAAGAGCGGCTTTAAAGATAAAAATGGTGGAAAGCACAAGGGTTTCGGCGGTTCAGGACGCGGCCGTGGAGGTGGCCGAGGCAGAGACGGCCGAGATAGATCTGGGAACAAGCACAATGAGAGGAGAGAGAGAGATGAGCGGTAGGTTCATGTGCTCTTGAGAGGCATCATCAATCCGCCTGACGCAAAACTCATCCTAACAATGCAGCAGCGGAGTTCCCAAAGTAAGGACGTCAAGCCCTGGATCGGACGGCAAGGGTAGCCCAAGCGCAGAAGATCTAGGGGAAACACCAATAAAGGTCAAGGACGAATCCAGAATGGCCAGGGACACTTCTGCGAAGCATGACGAGAAGGCAGTCGATGCGACCACAGCACCAGCTGAAGCTGTTCCAGATGCTGTCGCCGATGCAGGGTCGAAGAAGCGTGCTCGGGAAAAAGACGATGGAACAGAGGAGCAGGGAAGCGCCAAAAAGGTCGATTCAAAGGTCGATTCATGATGTGGATTGTGCAAGTAGAGGGGAGGTTCATTCTGCAGCGGTTTCCTAATGATGGTGCATGCGTAGAGGGAAACGGCATTGGCTTTCAAATTTCAACTTATCTATTCTCAAGAAGCATCAAGATCGAAGATAGCAGTCTTGCTTATGCACAGAGGGTTTGGCCACAAAGGTAGCTTGAACATGATGACAATGTTGTCAATGAGAAATAAAGATGACTGCTGATTGGTACTCGAGTGCGATCATGTTTGGAGAGCAAAGCAAAGCAAAGCTTATGGTAACTTTATGAAACTCGATCATTGTGATATTTCAATTGGCTTTGAAAGGGGGCCGATTCCTCCCTACTCTACCTTGTGCGTGCATGAATCCTTCTTGGAGTCACAAATTTAGCCCGAGTTTTGATTAATCCCGACTTCTCCAGATTATGAGGCCAAGTACAGCAACGAAAAGGTTTTTCCTGGCGTCATGGCATGACATGACATATACAACCATTGAGCTGATCAACTCTCACTTGGCACAAACAAGGCACGAAGAGGCCTGTAATGCGGATTTGGGGTGTACAGACAGAGAAAAGAAGATGGATGTATTGGCATGTCACCCGTGGACCAAGCAACCATGAAGCACTTGGAGCAAACATGGCTTTTTGGAGAAGGGCGTTGTCCTCTATGTACACACTATGATATACAAGCTCAGACGCCGCCCAATGAAGCCTGCTGATGCATACAAAGCATTCCCGCAAAAAAGCGCCCCATATCTTGCAGCGGCAAAGTGACGGCCAGGTATATCCATCCGCTTCCACATCCACATCTCACACAACGACCTCTCCACCATCAACGAGTACCGGCTCCCATGGCTTCCCCTCGGTAGCCTCGCTGGGCACCCTCACCTCTAACGGACTGTACAGGTACCAACCCTTCAATGCACCCACGGCGGCTCGAATTCTGGCCTCATCCAGACTACCTCCGGACCCCTCTCCAAGTTTATCCTTGCCGGCAAAGACGCCAACCACGAAGACAGGATGTCGACTCTTTCTCCCAGTCTCACTCAACATTCTTGCTACGGGACTCTCAAACCCCTCTCTCGCACATAGTTTACTCAGGTCCCTCGTCGGTTGTCGAAACTCGAACAACCTGCTCACATCCAAATGTCGACTGAGCATATGCGCCTTGAAGAAATTATAACAAGCCTTCTTTCCAGCATGTAGATACACAGCACCCATCAGCGCTCTCACAAACCCGGTGGATGCTTGTTCGAGCGTGACGCGCCTCTCAGCCTTCCGTTGGGCGTCTTCCTGTCGCAGCTCGGGTCTCTCTGAGTAGTCAATCTCAGTGCGCTTGATTTCGTCGCCGAAGTAATCATCATAGACGGTCTTGCTACTCGCGCCTTGGCGCCAGCCTCTCAGGTCCTTGGATTGCGGGCCAGTGCCGTTCACGCTCGCATTGCCCGCTTCCTGCCTTGTGCATTGTAGAAAGCCAGGATCGACTTCTCCCCCCGGCGCTGCCGCCACTTCGACGCCCCATTCTCTCGTTATGGCAGCAAGAGTTTTAGACCCACAGTAGGCGTACACTGCGGCGAGTGTGACTTCGGTGGGGAGACGGGGGTAGCGGCAGAGAATGGCTTCGGAGGTGTAATAGCCTAAGAGGTCATGGCCGAGTATGGACAGGGAGGCATTATTGAAATTCGGGTTCACATCGGCCGAAGGGTCGATGAGACAGCGCGCAAGAGTTTCCAGGGGAAGGCGAGGGGGGAGGACGAGCCGAGCATGTAAGGCGGAGAGGCGAGCGGAGGTGTGGGCGCGTGATGGTGGTGGAGATGGTAGGAGGGTATGGTCCGTTGGGTCTGGCGGCAGAGCGTCATCTTCTGGTTCTGGGATGGTCATTGTCGGTACGGCGGTGGAAGATTGAAGGCGGAAGAGATTGAAAGGTTGAGCTCGATATTGATACTGATATTTGTGAAGGAAGCAACATGGTCTCGTGCGTGGTGAGAGGACTGAGCCGCTCCATCGTAGGAGGCGCAAGACTTTCATATAGGCATGTGATCAAGACGACAGGTCCTCTTTTACCCCCAATTGCTCAAGGGCTGTTCCTTGGGGATGTCTTGGGTCGAGAGTGTTGATGTTGAAGCTTTGGCACCATTGGTGCATCTAAAATTCTCGAGCTAAAAATTGGTCTTGTCGATCAAATTCCGATGCCAAGGCTCCGGAGCGTGCCAGCGTGCCCACTGAGCCACAGTCCACTGCCCACCTGCTGTCCTACTATCCTGCTCGGGTGCCTCTTCTATCCAATTAGCACGCGCAATGGACAAGGACCACTCGATCAAGTCGGTCGAGTCGAAAGGAGCTTCAATTTCGCATTCTAGTGGAGGAAAGATCGCGTAAGTAAAAGCAATGGCTGTAGATCCAATGCCTCTCCAAACTCCGTTCTGCTCAGCTGGCGCTCAGTTGGTCTACCAATTTCTAGATATCCCAAGCATGTCTGGTCACCGGCAGGAGGATGGTATGCACAGCCAGCCAACTGGAAAGCAAACACTGCGGTGATGGGGGTCGTCGTCTTCGGGATTACGGCAATTGCATGGAATATCAGTGCGGAGAGGGAGGTCAGGCCAAGGATGCCCGAGAAGGGGAGATTCTTCCCAAGTCGATAGTAAAAATACCCTCTTCTCTACCAACTGAATGCGCAGCTACTGATCGGACTTTTCCTTAGTTGGAGCAAGCAAATCATAGAACACGAACGGGCAGAAGCTGCCAAGGAAGCAGCGGCGAAAGGGCAGCAATAACGACAGATGGATGCAGCTGATCACTTCCGGCGTTACGGATGAACGACTACCCTATGGGTATTACAGAGTGTAGAACAACTCGCTGTTTGCTTTTGCTGTCTCTCATGGTTTTATTCGAAACTTGCTCAGGGCAAAGCCATGGTCACAAAAAGTGTGGATATATAGTGGGTGGCTAAGTCAGTGTATCCTCCACATGCCCGAACCTTTGTATTCACGAGACCCGCGTCCTTGCGTCCTTGATTATACCTCGTCTATATACACTGTGACGTTGTGATATTTGTCACAGGTCCCTTTGAAACCTCCCATGGTGAAAACTCGTCGGACAGCTCGCCGGAGACTTTGGGGATATTGAGCTTCTCGACTCTCTCCCGCATGACATTTAAGCGATCGAGACTGCGTTCACCGTTCCACAGCTCTTTTTCTTCATGGTAAGTTAACTTCGGCATTCCGGACTCTACGCACATTTCGGAATCAGCACTGCTTATGGGAGGGTGGAAATGGATTTGGAAGACGAGTCTCGGAAGTAGAGAGGTCCTCTGCTCCCAAAACATGTTAGAAGACTCAATTCTGATACCAAAAGGAAAGAATCATCCCAGAAATGTACGTACGCTCGATGGCGAAGCTGGCGGCAATGGAGCCAATCAATGCACCACCTTCAAATGGAGTGAGACCAGGCCCAATATCGCGCCACTCGTCCATCAGCAGCCCTATGCAGTAGCCTCCTAGGAATGCGTTGCCGCCCCCGGTCGGATCAGCAACTTTGTTCTTCCAGGCCGCACGGTCTCCTTGTTTCACGTTCTTCAGCGGCGTATGGTACGCTGGCAATGCAACGTTTCGGGTATGAGAAGCTACGAAGCAACCGTCTTCCCCCCTCCGGATCACTACGGCGCTTGGCTTGAGTCCAAAGCCCTGCGCGAGGAGCGTCTTGCAATACTGTTGAAGATCTTGTTGAGCTATCGTGCCTTTGCCTTGATCCTCTTCTTCGAACAAGCCAAATAGTTCGCGGTCATTGGGCGAAAATACATCCACAAAAGGCATTGCCTCAAAGACTAATGGCAACTCGCTAGGCCGACAACAATTCTCCATAGGTTCCCACACAATGAACGGTGTCTCAACTGTTCCAGAGTTCAACTTTGGGTATGCGTTTGTGAAAGCCTTTCGTCGACTCATGATGCCCTTCACAAGCTCAATGCACCGAGTGGGAGTGCAGATGAGGTGGTAGGTCTTCGACATCAGGAAGGGACCACCGAGCATCGTGTGGTCAATCTGGATCTTAGGGGTGAGAAAATCAAACTCTGTCAAAGTAAGTCTCGATTGCTTCTACGAGATCATAATGTCACGTACCACGGACTCCCTCTTTGAGGTACACATTGTTCCCGCGAGTGGTCAATCTATGTGGCGTTTTGACGAAAGAACTATTCAGGCACCAAGACTCGAGCTCGGCTTTTGCATCCAGGGGGAAATCGAAACCCTCGTGTACGATTATACCAATAGACTTTGAGCCATTCTGCCTCTTTTCGCGGAAGATCCTCGCGCCAAGTGCGGCATAAACTCCAGCGCCTCCGAGGACATTGGAGTGCAACAACTCTGGCGGCGATCCTTGATAGATATCGTCTGAAAGTAAGTAAGAGATAGCTCAGACATGGAGACGGATTGCTAAAAAGACAGACCAATGATGCACATGCCTGCAAGATGTTTAGTCCGAAAGCATGAAATTAGCAGAATAACCAACTCACCAAGCGTAACAAAGTCGGCGGGCACTTCTATTTCATCTCCGCCCTTGAAATCGGCTTGCTGCTTCTCGTTTTCTGGGTATGTTTCCGGCATGACCGCTCTGATTGGTCAATTTGGCTGTTGTTCTATCAGTGTCAGACAAACTCTGAAACGCCACCACGCTTTTGACATGTCATGTTGGTGGAGACGCTGCGTTAGAATTGCATGAAGGCGTCCATGATATTAGCCATAGGAATAGATAGCCAATTCGAGGGATCCGCTGAGCAATCCTCGTATTTGTTTGCGAGGCACGCTGTGTGAGGCAGGCTCGCAGCTAGAAAATTGGCGGTTGTATGTCTAGTGTAACGGTGCTTGGTGCAAAGCCGTCGAAGCCTGAGAAACCAACATCAACAGGTAAAAAAGCAAGATGCTTTATTACTTGGTTCATAGAGTGATGAATAGAATTCCGAGACAAAGACTCGAGCGCCAATATCCTTGGACTTGTTGGCTTCGCATGCTTGTTTGTCCGTCGAGGACAAGGCTTTTTGCCTACAGTACGTGAGTACCTACCCCTCGTACCTTTAGAAAAGCGGGTCGGCTCGCAACTTGGACTGGCTCGACTGGCAGCTTGGCAAGCTTGGCAATAGCTGCAAAGGCAATACTACTTACTGTACCCTCGGTAGAGTAAGGTAATGAAGCATCTTGCATGAGATTTGTTGTTTTTGCCCCAAGGCAAATTTATGAATGTAAATGCACCTGTGAAGCAAAGTGATTCAAGCAAAGCAAAGCAAAGCAAAGCAAAGCAAAGCAAAGCCTTCCAAAGCCTTCAGATATGTTTGGTGACGATCGGTGATAGAAGCAAAGCTTTGCTTGTTATTGTTCAACTTGTTGTCCCTCTCATACATATTCTACTACTGTTACTCCAGCCAAGCACCTTGACATACTCTCTATTTCCTTTTCCCCATAATGGCAGCTTCGGTGAACTTGACAACCCTGATTAAGCGGTATGCACGAACCCTGACTTGTTTGCTATCACCATCACTCTTGCTTTCCCCGGCAAATTACCATTCCATCTCGTTCAACCCACTTGCCCCCAAAATGCCTTCCACCCTACCTGCGAAGCTGGCACTGACCATACTTGGTAGGCTCGAAGCTGCAACTTCGCGTCTGGAAGATCTAGTCCCCACTATAGGCGATCCTTCACTCATAGCAGATGGCGCCCTGGCTCTGTCCGGCGAGGGACCATCCGCAGATCGATCTTTGGACCAAGCAAGATCGCCTTCCAGGCACATGGAAACACTACCTCCAGTCATTGACGACTTCGATGCTATGATAAATGGTCAAGTCAAGTCGTTCGTGAACATGAGCGAAGAGATTGGGGGACTAGTTGCCGAGCAGGTACGTCCTCTAAAGTTCTGTCACGCGGTAAGGGTCTGGCATGCTGAACCTCGGATCACTAGTCTGCTGCTGTCCTTCGAGCCTTCGCTGCAGAGCGCAAGTTTCTCATTGTTACCACGAAAGCTAGGAAGCCGGATATCCAGTCGCCAATCTACATGGAGATCTTGAAGGATTTGCAGGCGATGATGGGTGCTGTCAATGATATTCGAGAAGCCAATCGAGGATCGCCCCTTTTCGCCCATTTAACAACCGTATCCGAGGGTATTGCCGTGCTCGCCTGGATAACCATCGACCCCAAACCCGCAGACTATGTGACGGAAATACTCAGTGGCGCTCAATACCATGGAAATCGCGTGATCAAAGAGTATAAGGAGAAGTAAGTGATCGCCAACACAATCGATGCCGGATGTCAATTAATCTCCTTGACCAGGGATCGGAGACACGTCGACTGGGTCAACGCCTTCTACACCATCTTCAAGTCCCTAAATGCATATGTAAAACAGCACTACCCGTCAGGCGTGACCTGGAACAACCAAAACGGCATCGATCCACAAGAAGCCCTCCATCAAGTCCAAACCGGTCAGACGTCCTCGAAAATTCCACCGCCATTTTCTGGACTGGCGCCGCCTCCACCGCCTCCTCTGCCTTCGTTCGATGGCCCTCCACCTCCACCGCCAATGCCGCCGAACGGCGTCACTCCAACTTCCAGCTCATCAGACATGGGTGCTGTCTTCAACCAAATATCTCGCGGCTCGGATGTGACCTCTCACCTTCGCAAAGTTGACCCGTCCAGCCAAACCCACAAGAACCCCTCGCTCCGTGCTCAGGGCGCCAGCGCTCCGTCTTTTCCTAGCCGCTCTTCATCTCAAAGCTCTTCTCTTGGCAAGTCGCCCATCCCTGGCAAAAAGCCGAAGCCGGAAAGCATGCGCGGAAAGAAACCACCCCGAAAGGACCTTGAGGGTAACAAATGGCTCATCGAAAATTACGACAACCCTGGCCAAATGCTCGAGATTGAGGCTTCAATCTCGCATTCAATCCTTGTATCGCGGTGCACCAAGACTCACATCCGTATCATCGGAAAGGCCAACGCTATCTCTCTCGACAATTGCAAGCAATGCTCGATCGTCATCGATTCTCTAGTCAGCGCTGTCGATGTCATCAAGAGCCCCAAATTCGAAATACAGGTCTTGGGTAAACTGCCGACTATCATGCTAGACCAGGTCGACGGCGCCGCAGTTTATTTGAGTAAGGATTCACTCGGGACAGAGGTTTTTACGAGCAAGTGTACGGGGATCAATGTCAATCTGCCGGGACAAACAGAAGAAGATGACTATGTCGAAAGGGCGCTACCGGAGCAGGTCAAGAGTCTGGTGAGGAATGGTGTGCTCGTTAGCGAGATTGTTGCTCATGCCGGATAGGAGATGAAATCATGGATGAGAGGGCTAAGGGAAAGTTTGAAAGGAGGTCGTCGCGCTCTGGATGGTGGAGAGAGCTATGTAAGATTGAGATTGACAAGATTATTGTAAATAATTCCACTATTCCGTGGAATGTTGCCACAGTAGCAATATAGCATTCAGTGGTCAACTCCACGTCGAATACTTATCGAAGGGCTGCACTGCACTCTGGAGTACGTTATGATTTCCTGCTCATTCACGAGCACCCTCTCGCGGCTCATACTGTAGCAACCAGCCGGAATTCTACCAGAAATTGGCTGAGACAAGCTCAAGGTGCGCAGGATGCAGGATTTTGTCCCCTGCCCAAAAGACAGCTCTGACGCCATCGCTTCGACAAGTACTTGTTATGCTCCTACCAAAGAGCCTCGGTGCAGGTATAAGAGCTGGTTTGCCCCTAATACGCCGGTCACGATCACCTCGGCTCGCTAACTTCCTCAGGGTAACTGCCCGAGCATATCTGGCAAATCCTCCGTACTGGCGGATTTCATACCAGGGTCGCGAATAGGGCTGCGCATTTTCTCGATTCCCAAGTCGATATCGGGAATCCCGCCGTTTAAACTTGTGAAACTGTGATGTATAGACGCAGGCTCCGACATGGAAATAGCATGATGATCCGGATGCAGCACAAGCTCTTCACCTTCCGGCCCATGCGTCTTGACGCCAGCTTCCGAACCGCCATCGCTTCTTTCTGCAGCCAATGCTTTACTGCTGAGATCGGTCATACTGCTAGCCTTACTCACATTGGCACTCGATGGGCTCTCGGGTCGTAGGCCTAAGCCTTTGCCTAGACTTTCAGCAGCGGTTTGGAGATTTGCATTCTTCCAATCCGCAGCTTTGCTTTCTGGAACTCGTTGGCCGACGCTTGGCTCAGGGATGATTTTCTTCAGGCCATCTTTGGTTTCTGGGGTAGCTCGCCATACGACTGCTAGGCGGTCAAGCGCGCGGGTGCCTTTGCGCGCGGAACCTTTAATACCGTCCATTTCTTCCCAGGCGATTTCGAAGACGCCGCTGTCAGATAGAGCGTCCGCGCTAGGGGAATCCGCTGTGGTCACAGATGGGATTGCTAAGTGTTGAGATTCAAAGAACGCATTGAACCACACGTGTGCGACTGAAGTCACCATTGTGAGACCATACGTGGCCTTATTACGGCGTTCGAAGTCGATGTTTATGTCGGATGTAGGGAGTATGACTGGGCGTTCAGGACGGAAGAGGACAGCATCTGCGCTTGGTTCATAGGCTGGTTTAGAATGTATCGAGGATGCGTAGGAAGGACGGCTGTGGTCGGCTTGAGGTTTACTCTCCTGAAGAGGGAGGGGTTTTTCGTTGAGGTGATCCGAGACGCTTGAGGGATGTGCAATCTTCTGTAATTCCCTATCCATGACCATCCTCTCCTTTCCGTCGAACGTGTGGAAGGTCTTGATGACCTTACCTTCCTCCACGTAGCCCGCAACGGCCACTTTCACCCCGTCTCGTAGTCCCCAAACGTGTACTTCGAGTATTTCGATTTGTCGCTCAACGTAGACCTTGCCATATTTGGTCCACGAATTCACGTACCCGACCCACCGCAATTGGCTCGGTATACTGACTCCACTTCCGAATCCGCTTCTCATCCTCCTTGCGGTGAACCTCGCCAGAGCGTCCTCCACGGACCAGCCTTCTTCGCTAATCAGGTAGCTACAAGCCGAGGTCCCACTCCTGCCCTTGCCAGCTTTGCAATGGACCACAATCGTCCTCCCCTTTTCTGACTCGGGACCTTTCAGCCAGTCACGCATACTGGCCATGATGTTGGGTATCAAAGCGAAAGGGGGAGGGTGATGGTCCGGCCATGGGAAATGTTTTATTCTGTTGTAGACCTCGCTGTCAGGATAGCCTGTACCTTCAGCGCGAAACTCCCATATCGCCCACATGGTACCATGTTTGTAGTCCAGGAATTTGACCAAGGCGTCGGTTGGGTTGCGGTAAGCACGTTGTGGATATGTCGAGGACGGGCCAGAGGTAGCGATAACTGGCCGACTATCAGAAGCTGGAAAGTCTTGCCGAAACGAGGAAGAATGGGGCAAATGGTTTACTGTTGTCTGTAACGTAGCAAAGGTCCAAGCCTGCTTCGGGATGGCGCGAACGAGGACCCGCTACTATGGAACGGAGTAGAAAAGCCTGAACAAGTAAGTTGTAAACACAAAGTAAACACGTCTCGGGAGACATACCATTCTTTTGTGGCTGATTTACCTGTGTGGCCTTGCTTAGCTCACTGCAATGGCTTCTGTATATCCTGGCATAAGACTGGCGCTTTTCCTCCTTTCTTCTCTTTCTCTCTTTCTCTTTCTCTTTCTCTTTTTCTTTTTCTTTTTGCATGTGGAAAAGGAGGGGTCAAGTTCTCATGATAGAACATGGAAATTAAGTGCTTCAATCGAGCTCAAGTAATCAAGGCCAAGCTGTGTCCAAACCCGCACAATGCCCTGCACAAGTTTGATACATAGTCAGTGCCAGGTATTAGAGTAGAGTGGGAGAGTACAGTACGTGAGTACATACAGTATAGTACGGAGTAGAGTACCGGGGGCGTCATGGACTACGGAAGACGATAGCTACCAAGAGCCGTTTATTATTATTATTTTTTTTTTTTTTTCTCTCTCTGTTTCAAAAGAAATTTCAAGATAATGTATTTTTAAAACATTGTATTTTTTGCGCGCGTCAAATTCAAAATGATTTAAAGTTAAAATTAAAACATTTTAATATTAATAATATATATTTTAATATATGTCTATTTATATTATTAAAATATATATTTTTTTATTTTATTAACGTTATTTTGAATTAAATTTAAATAAATTAAAGTTTAATAACGTAAAAACGTAATTATTTTATTTTTAAACTTTAAAAATTATTATTTTTTAAGTATATATATATATACGATAAATAAAATATATCAAAATTTTATAATAATACGTATACGTATACGTATACGATTTATAAATTATATTAATAAAGTTAAAAATAATAATAAATAAATAAATAAATTTTAAATATATATATTAATATTAAAAAAGAAAAAAAATAAAAAATAATTAAATAATAATTATTATAATTCGCTTTTCGATATTACGATTTATTATAAATTAAAATTAACTTTATAACTTAATTCTACATTAGCGTGTTAAATTATAATTTAATCTTTTACTTTTATATATATATATTTGTATTTAAAATTTCATAATTAAAATTTCATTTAAATCACGTTTAAATATTATTTAATTTTACGTATAATCTTTAACATAATTTTAATTATTCTTTCAAAGTGATAATAATTTGTAAATTAATTATCGAGTCGAAATAAATACGCGTATAAGCTTTATTATGCGTGCGCATTGCGTAAATATAATAATATTATTATTATAATATCGACGCGTTCGACGTTAACGAAAACGAAAACGAAAATGAAAACGGAAAAAAAATAAATTGAATGAAATTCACTCGTTATTCACGAAATCGAATAAAGCTCACTTGTTATATATAAAAAAGAAACTTATTAAATTTAACGTCTTTGACACAATAATAAAAGATCTTTTTTTATCAAAGAAATTAGCGAAAAACGAGATTAAGATTTCTAATTCTTCATTTTTTATGTTTTAAAGATTTGCATTTAATTTTTCTCAAAGTTAAATTATTCAATTAAATTTTATATAAAAAACATTTTCATCACTCGAAAAATTAAAAGATTCGAATCGTGAACGCTCATTCAGAAAAAAATGGAAAAAAAAAAATCTTATAACATCAAATCGCGACGATACATAATTGAATCAAACGAATTCGAAAAAAAATTCGTGTTATTTAAAGACATTAACGACAGTGTCGAAAAAGAAAAAGAAATTTTATTTGAAAAAATATAAATTAATGAGCGCTTTTTGAAAAGCGTTTTTCAATATTTAAAAAAGTGATATAATGCGATTCGAACATTAATTATTAATATCGTTATTTATTATAAATAAATTTCGAATCTTATTTAAAATGTTTATTTTGATAAATAATATTTTATATTTATAACGTAGTAATTAAAGAAATTTATTATTATATTAAAAGAATAATAAAAAAAAATAAAAAAATTGCGATATTTGCGAAAAAAATATCGCGATTTAATTAACGATCGAGTTGAGAAAATATTTAATTTCAAAAAGAAATTAAACGTAAAAATTATTATCGAGAAGAATTTCAAAAAAATGAAATATATAAATTTTAATAATAATCGACGTTTTAAATTCATTAAACGTGTTATAGCATCGATGAGCATAATAATATTTAAAATAACATATAAAAGCTTTCGTTATAACACTTTTATTATAATAAATTTCATCTTCAATAAATTAAAAAATAAATAATTTAACGTTAAAAAGTTTCACGATACGAAAAAAAGCAAATTTTATAAAATTTAATATATAAAATTAAATTTCAAATTTCGTAATAATTGAAAATTATATTCGAATAAATAAAGTAAAATTAATTATATTCGCGATTATTATAAAAACGTCGTTTATAATATAATCAAAATTAGATTTATTAACATCACGACTTTAAATTATTATTTTAATATTAATAAAATAATATATAATCTTAATTTATTATTCGCGAAAATTAATCGAGAATAAAAAGTGAAAGCAAAATTTTAAAATTTCAAATTCGCAATGAATATTAAAAATCTCAAAGAGTTTTATTAAGAAATAAGATTTGAATTATATATTCATAATGTGTATATAAAATATATTTCAAGAATTTATGTGTTTGTTGCGCAGATATGTGCGATGTTAAATCACATTAATAACGTATCGTAACAATATGTTCACAAAAAACAACAAATGTCATATTCTCATGACTGATTCCCTGAATAAATACATTAAATATATATTATTTATGTTTTTATACACCTATCTTTAATTTATAATCTTTATATTTTTCGCGTAACGAATGTGTTCGAGCGAAAAATCGAAAACGAGAAAAAAAGCGAATAAAAAAACGAGATATAAAACGCTATTTAGGTAAAAGAAAGGTTCTCTGCAAATTTATATAACGATTTGATATGAAATCGCAGAGAGCAGATTTGTTTTGATAAGATTATTGATGTTAACAATAACGTTTTTTATAACGTTCTTCGTGAAATCCTCCGTGATGTTTTTCGTAAAATTCTTCGCAATGATTTGTTATAATAATTGATACGCTTGTTTCTACTTCGACGATTATGCGAATTTTGATGTTATTAATTTCTTTTACTATGACGATAATAAATCAAAGCGTTTATCAAATGTTTCATCAAGCATATATTGAATAAAAATGATAAAAAAGTCGATTTGTTTTATTGAGAAACTTAAAAGCGAGATTTGATGATCGAATGTTATGATGTAAATGTTAAATGATTTATTGAAAGAATTAACGATGTATAATGCGTAATAAAAGCGTGAGAAAATTGATTGTCGATATATAATGATCACGAATTGAATAACGACATAAACGATTCGAAAGAATATTTGAATTAAATGTTATTATCAATTATCAAAAAATAAGATTTAAATCATATATTCATAATGTGTGTGTAAGATATATTTCAAAAATCTATATGTTTATTGCGCAGATATGTGCGATATCAAATCACGTTAATAACGTATCGTGACAAGTTCTTTTTTATCTTTTACGCTCGCTTTATTATTGAAATTGTTTTTTTGAATTTCATTGATTCGTCGAAACGAAGTTATTTAAAAAAATTAATTTTTTAATAATTGAGAAATAAAATTATAAATGATATTATTTTTATCGATTTTCTTATTTTTATAATTCGATTACGTTAATTTAATATAAAATTTCGAATTAATAATAAAGCACGTAAAATTGTTTTCAAAAAAGAAATATTAAAAAAAACGTTTACGATAACATTAAAAAGTCGAGAAAATTTCTTAATAACGTCGAATTTATATTCTCAAATTGAAAAAAATTAATTTATCGAATTTATAAAATTCGAAATTCGAAAATCGATATCGAATATTAAAATATTAAATATAAGCGTTGAAAAAGCAAAAACGATATTATAAATGTTTGAAATTTAAATATAAATATTATAATAATAACGTCTTCGATGCGTATAAGCTCGTTAAATAATCGACGAAAAAAAATGTAATTATCAAATTAATAATTTTCGAATTCGAAATTTCAAAAGCAAATATAAATTTTTTTATCGAATTAAATTCGAAAAATTAAATCTTTTTAATAAAGTTATTTTTAAGAAAATCGAAGATCAAATGCGTAAAAGAATAAAACAACTATAAACGACGAATTTAAAAAATCTCGTTATTATTATTCTCTTTTTTTGCGATTTTATCGAAAAATTGAAATAAAAAAAACAATTAAATTTTCAAAAATATATATATATTCAAAAAGAATTTGTTAATGCAAATTGTTTAACGAATATTAAAATTTTAATCGAAAGCTTTATAAATATAAATTATATTAAAAAACATAAATTATTAATAATGTTATTAATTAAATTATATAAATTGAAATTAATCGACGATAAATTAACATTAAACATTATATATATAATACGATTTTAATTTATATTAAAAAATCACATTGAGAAATTATGATTTTTGATTATTTTATTAAATAAATATAATATTATTTTGAAAATGTTATAAATGAAATTGCACGATCTTTAAATATTTTTTACAAAAAGATTTTTCATTTTCAATTTAAATTATTGCACAATTAATTATTTGTTATATTATTAATCTTTCACGATTTATAATGAATTTTCGAAATTAAAAGAAAAGAGATACATAAAAAAGATTAACATTGTTAAAATCTTTATATATGCTTTTATTCGCATAACAAAAAAAGAAAATAATTAAATATACGTTATATGATTGTTGGTGCACGAAGTTTGTTGAGTGTAAAATTAATGATTGAATCTATAAAGAGAAGAATTACTTTGTAAATACAACTTGTTAAGACGTTATCAAAAAAACTCCTTTTTTTCTAACTCGTAATAAATGTCGACAAATAAAAAGACGTTAACGACCTCATTAATAAAAAAACATAATCAGCGTAAGAAATTTCAAAAGTTTCAACGCAAATAAATTCTATAAAAAAATTCATGTTCATAATAAAAAGATTTAAGGAAATTTTTGATAATCCTTTCTTTCCTTATCTAAGACTCACGAAGTCTCTTCTGAAAATTCATTTCAAAACATCCAAACAAGAATGCAAATCTTAAAAGCAAAGTTCAGATCTTTTGCGAAAATATCTTTCGAAATGTGAAAATATTTTTCGGAAATTCGTTTCAAAACATTCAGATAAGAAAGCAAATTTTGAAAACAAAGTCGAAATCTCTTACGAAAATATCTTTCGAAATATGTTTAAAATAATCATTGAATAAAAAATCGTGTATTGCGACGAAATGAAATTTTCTTTTGAATTGAATTTTTCTAACATATAATAATTGAAAGTTTCGATCGAAAACGATCGAGCTTCTTAATAGCAAGACGATTTGATATTTCTTAAAAATTCGTCGAAGAAATCTTTATAACTTTTAAAAAATTTCCCGACACGATTATTATCAACATTCATAACTCGATGCTTATTGAAATGTTGAATATTAACAACGATTGCGCATATTTTTTATAATCTTCGATGAATTGTGAAACGAAGATTTTCTTGACATTAATTTAAACGTTTTAATGTTTTTCTCAACCTTTTCATCTGATTAAATATTTCGTGATATAACCCTTTTTTTTTTGATGCCCCGCTTATTGATAAGACGTTTCATATCTCATTTAGATTTAAATAAATCTTTTCGTTAATCGACGTTAATTATGAAAAGATTTTCAGATTTTGATTTCGAAAAAAAATCGTTTTTCAATAAATAAGATTCGAGTTGTGTTACGATAAAAACAAAATGAATTTTTCAATAAATCGAAAAATCAAATCAATATGTTAAATGTTCGATGCGTTTTAAAATTTAAAATGAATTTGCATATTATTGATTGTATTTCTTGTTTTTTTAATTGATTAAAATGTTATAATCACGATATAATTATAACAAAACTTGATTTTTTTAACGAAAGAATTATAAATAATATCGATTATCGTAATAAAATTTCGTTATCATTTGAGCAAAAACGATAACATCATTTATTAATAAACGAATCAAATGTTGCGATAAAATTTGTTTTTCGAATTCAACGATAACAAGATTCGATAACTAATTCGAAATAAATTTATATATAATTTCATTCGAAGAATATTGAATAATTATCGAAATGCTATTATTATAAATAAATTGAATGACAAAAATAATTATCGACCATTTCTTAAAATCTTTCAAAGTTGATATTCAAAATCTCAAAATTATTTTCACAATTTGATTCGTACGTTCATTAAAGTTATCGATTTGCGAATGATAAATAATTGAATAAAACAACTTTATTTCAAATTATGTGAATAAAGTCGTTTATAATTCGCGAAAAAAATTTCGATTTCTATCAAAAATGATTATTTTAAAAAATCTTCAATCGATTTTTTAAAAATGATATAATAATCGAATAACTCATTTCTCGATAATAAATATATTTTTCCTCGAAATTAAAATAATTTTTCGGGAAAATTTATTAATCACGAACATTATATAATCGTAATCTTTTTAAGATCTCGATAACATTAAAATTAAATCGATTATTAAAATATGAAAAGGCATTGACGATGACGATATCGATTGAAGAGACTTATACGATAAATGTTTTCGTGTTTAATACAATTAACATTTCGGACAATGTCGCAAATAATCTCTCAATTTCCGCGCAAAACCTTTGATGTATCATTATTTAAAAACGACTTCGAACATTTTAATAAATTCGATATAATTCGACGAATGCGTTATCTCAAAGAAATGTTTGATAACTTTATCGAAAATACAAAGTCGATGTTTTGCGAATACGTGATTTTCAATAACGTCTTCAATGTGAAAGATAAAGTCGTTATCTCGCTCGAAAAAAAACACGATAATATTTTTATCGAGCTTCTCATTTTCATCAAGAATCTTAAAAATTTTGATTCAAATTGAATTTTGAAAATAATTAATAAAAATTTCTTAACGTAATTCAAGATTAAGTTTTATTAATGAGATAATAATATAAACATAATTATATAAAGCGTCAAACACTTCTTTTTCAAAAACTTGTTTTCGAAAATATTCAATATCGTTTATAACGACATCGAGTCGAGAAAAAACGTCAAAAATTATATATTATTTCTCGAATTTATAACGAAATTCGATATTTTAAAAACGTTGAATATAATCTGAGATTCGCATTAATTATAAATTCAATTTATTAATGAAAAAAGTCATCAACGACTTTTACTTCGCGATATTCAAAGTCGCATCGTGATTTATATAAATTATGATCTTAAACGTTGATTTTATCATATATCGAAATTTGCTAAATACTCAAATAATGTTTACGATTTCAAATTTCGTTAATTAATATTTCGTTTCAACATTTTTGAACAATCTACTTAAAAATAAAATTAATTTCACTTTAAATCTGCTCGAATAACCCTTTAACAAAAAAGATTCTTAAGATTTTGATTCCGTTGATATGAAATTTAATAACTTTTTAAACGATTTTTTGATAATAAAAACATGATAAATCATAATATTAAATTCGAATCTTTTATTAAAGTCAAAATCGATGTAAAAAATCAAAATAACATCGAAATAAGTCAAAAAAATAAATTTTAATAATGTTTTTTAAAGCGTGCGAAAAGACTCTTCTTTTACTCGAATCGATAATTCAAATATGATTTTGACAATAAAATTCTTTCGATTAAATCTTATCTTCGGATCTGACGCAAGAAGCATTGTTTTTCAATCTTATAAAAATTTAATTATTATCGCGTAATGTGAAACGTAATTACGTAATCATTCGATCAATTTTAAATAAATTTCAAATTATGATAAATTGTTTAAAAAGCGAATTTGAAAGATTGCTTTGAGTTTATTCTCGATAATATACAAATTTAACGAATCGATTTTTTAATTAAACAATTGAATTAAAAAATATTTGAAAAATGTCTTGATAGAGTTAATCGAGATATTATGTTTTGAAAATAAGACGAAAATTTGTTTTAAATGATCGATATATTTTTTAAACGTTTTTAAGAATATTATCACATCGTCGACGTACGCGCGTGCGAATTTTCATAATTTTCATAAAAATTTATCAATTTGCCATTATATGTAGATAAATGAATTTTTATAATTCATAATAACGACGTTAAAGGTTTTTTGATCTCGATAAATAACGATTATGAGTTTATGTCGATTATTTAAATAAACACGTTATTGATAAAAGAAGTTCGCGCAATCGATTATTGAAATATATTAATAATTCTTAACGTTGAAAATAAGATTTGTTTATAAAAATAAAAAATAAACATTTGATTGAATAATAACATTCAAATTTCGAATGTTTATTATTGCTTTATTTTTTCGTTTCTTATCGAATTGAATTCTTTATATCACAAAAACTGAGTAATTAAAAGATATAAAAACATTAATTCATTTTATGCGACCTTGAACATATAATTTATCGAATATTTTGTTAACGATCGCTCGAGCATCGTTATTAAATGAATAAATGCGAACGATTTTCGAGATTTTATCTTTTCAATCAAAGCGTAAAGATATTCGTATTTATTTCTTTTAAGAAATATCAACGAATCCGCCTTCTTTTCAAAGCTTGAAAAATTGATTAACGATTTTTGCGATAAATATTGAATCGTTATATATTATAATTTTATTCGATAAAATAATATCGTTGAAAATATGCTTGATCGTGAATTCGAACACATTATTAAAAAACAATTTTTTAACATTTCCGAAAAAAATTTCGAAATTTGAAATTTCGAAAGAATTTATAATAATGAACAATGCGATAACCGATGCGATTACGACCTTATTAAAAATCTTTTTGATTTAATTAATTTGATACTTTTTGCGAGATCGATAAATAATTATTTCAATCATATTCTCGACGTTCGAGATAACGTGATAATAAAAATCAAAATCTATTTTCGTAATCATTCTCATACGACGATTGCGAAACATTTGAATAATCATTTCCGAGTCGTTCTTTATTAAAATAATTGATAAAAAATTATTAATAATATGAGCGTAAAGCGATAAATGATTTTCTTTTTTAAATTTAAAAAAAAAATTTCAAAAGATTAATAAAGAATCGATAAAATGTATAAAAATGAGTGTTTGCGAATGAGAAAATATTATAACGAATCGTCGAGCATATACAAATTAACGTATCGCTTATTCTTTAAATTTCAATTTAATAATTATTTTCATTTTATAATTCGAGATCGAAATAATAAAACGAAAAATTAGAATATCGATTCCTTTCGATTTCATGATATTCATTTTTATCAACATTTTAATTTTGAATTCATTAATTAAATGAATTTTTCGAGACGCGGTCTTAACAATGATATTTTTAATATCGTTTTTGAATTTTCTCGAAAAATAAATAAACAAAATAACGTATTCGTTCATTTGATATTTTATTGATTCAAATCCTCGAATCGTGATAAAGCTCGTTATTTTCCTGATCTTTAAATTCGATAAACATTTTTTGATTTAAACTCGATCCGCGAATAAAACGAAACATTCGATATTTAAACAAATATTTTCGAACACACATTTTTCGATTAATTTTGTCATTGTTATTGCATAATAATAATTCTGAAAAATATATTCGATATCAACGTTTTTTGTCTTAATAATCGACTCATTAATGTTTTTTTCGACGATATAAACATTTAATATAAAGAATCTTGTTTCAATAATCGTTTTTTTAATATCGAAACGTCAAATAAAACAATCAAATTCCTTTTTAAAACGTCTTTTATCAGAATTTTCAAAATGAACATACAATTGATTTTTGAAAACAAACTTCTAATAATATCGTTAACATTTTATAATAATTATAACAACATCGAAATAATCTTCGATGTTATCATCGAGACGTGATTCGTAATAATCAAAATCTTCGTCAACATAATAATCGTCGTGTTTTTCCGAAATGAATTTTTTAACGTTATCGATTTTTTGAAAATCTTTTTTCTAATCGTTAACGACATAAATCTTATTTTTGAAACGTTGATCTTTTCGTCAATCAAATTTTTCTACGTTTCGATCAAGACGTTAATTCAAAAATTGATTTTTGTCAACGAACTTATTTTCGTTTTCGTTAATAAAACGACGTTTCGTATTTGATAAAATACGAATTTAATTGAATTATCGAAATGCATAAAAATTAACAATGTTTTATTGATATCGATTTAACGAGCTTGACGACTTAAAATTTCGTCTCTCATAATCATTTTTACGTTAATTGAATTTAATAACACGTTGAACAAATTCTTTTTAAATGTTAATCTTAAAATCTAAATGATTCATAAAAGTATTAATAATCGTTAAAATTATAAACTCAAAAATGTCACATCGAAAATCAAATATTAAATTATTTCAAGCAATAATCAGTTGATTGAAAATGTTTATATCAATAACTTTGACATATCGAATTATATTTTATATATAAGATTTAAAAGTCTTTTCACTGCGAGCATCGACGAAAATGTAATATTTTATTTGCAATTTGCGAAGAACGATAACATTACGTTTTTTAAACCTATTAATAAAAACGAAACATTATTGATTTAAATTAACAATACGTAAAAATGTGAGCTTCATCTCGTTAAGCTTTAAAATTTATTAAATCAAAGTTTTTTTATATAAACAATCTTGAATGAACTTAATAATAATAATTAAAATACGTTGAGCAATCAAATTCTTTAATTAATTAATAAATACGTAAATATCACGATAGAATATGTGACGATCTAAATTGATAATCGACGCTTTTGAATCTTTGTTTTTTTCGAAATCAAGATCGAAATAACCGATGTGTTTCAATCGTAAGATTTTCGTTTATAAAATAAAAACAATTTGATCATCTTTATGAAGATTCGATGAATTTGTTTTTCGACGATTTTTGTTTCGTCTCTCGAACGTTTAATCAAACATCATTTTCAAAACTTATATTTAAACGAAAATAAAAACATTATTTGACGAAAGGATTGAAAGATTTTATTGTCTCGATATTCTTTTAAATATTTCCTTCGTCTCGTTATTCAAATTCGACGATTAAAAATAAATAAATATTAACTCGATATAACGACGTATATAAAGAATTTAAGAATCGAAATCATTGAAATCTCGGCGAAATATTAATCTATCGATAACTCAATCTTATAATCAACGATGAATCAATAAATTGTTTAAAAAACGATGTCGACGATTAACGAGTTTTAACTCCCGTTTAGGAAACAAAGATTCAATTCTAATAACGACGAATCGAATAATTTATTTGATAAATTCGATAATATTAAAAGTAAAACCGTGATTTAAACGAATAAATTCGAAAAGTTCGAATGCTCGACGAGTGATCGAGTTTGATAATAACTCAAAAAGTGTTAATTTGTTTAAAAAATGACTTTTCGAGAATGAGATCGAAAGATTTTTTAATAACAATTAAAAAGTCAAAAAAGGAATGAAAATCGTTCTCAAATAAAGAAATGAAAATCGTTTTCAAATGAAGAAATGAAAATCGTTCTCAAATAAAAAAATGAAAATCGTTTTTAAATAATGATAATGAAAATTGATATAACAGAGACTACGTGAGGATTAATGCAATCGTAAATCAAAGAAGACGATGAATGTTTTTTGAACTTCGATAAACAAATATATGATGCTTGGCGAATAATCAGATGTTGTTATCATTTATTAATACACGAAGTTTGTTAAGTGTAAAATTGATGATTGAATCTATAAAGAGAAAAACTACTTTGTAAATACAGCTTATCAAGGCGCTATCAAAAAAGCTTTTTTCTTTCTAACCCGTAACAATGATCAAAAGATTTTAAAAAATTGACACATAAATTAAAGAAAAAAGATCGATTTTTAAAGTTCACGATAAACGTCGTAGCAATCACATCGAAAGATTATAAAAAGTTTTTTCAAAAATTGCGAAAAGATTTAATTACATTAAAGAAATTGAAAATCAAAATACTTAAAACGTATCACAAATAAATTAATGTTTAAAATTCGATAAAAATTAATAAGTTTTTATTTTATAAAAAGATAAATCATTTTATCGAATTGTAAATAAAAATAATATCGTTTATTAAATATGTTTATAAAATGTTAAAAGAATAAGTTACAATTATTAAAAAATATATCGAGAAAATGTTAAAAAAGAATTATATTCGATTAAATAACTTTTCGTATATTATTTTCGTATTAATTATAAAGAAATTCGATAATGATTTACGCATTTGCGTGAATTATCGTGCGTTAAACGCTTTAATTATTCGAAATCGAAATACATTTTTATTGATAAGAAATATTTTAATAAAATTATATATAATTAAATAATACATTAAATTCGATATAATTATCACATTTAACGAAATTAAGATTAAAAAAAAAACACGAAAGGAAAATAACGTTTTTAATAAAATATAATTTATTCGAATATGTGATAATGTTTTTCGAATTATGCAATGCGTTAAACATTTTTTAAATTTTCATTAACGATGTTTTGCGCGAATATTTCGATATATTTTACTTTGCGTATTTAAACGACATTTTGATTTATAATAATATTAAAGAGAAACACATTAATTATATGAGAAAGATTTTGAAAAAGTTATAACAAATTAACTTATATTTAAATATTAATAAATATGAATTTTATATGAAGTAAATAAAATATCTCGAATTTATTATAATCACAAAAGATTTTAAAATAAATTCGTAAAAGATTAAAATGATACGAAATTAAAATGCGTTAAAATGCGTAAAAGACGTATAAATTTTTTTAAGATTCGTAAACTTTTATAAAAGATTTATATATAAATATTCAAAGATTGTAACGTTATTGTTCAATTTTACACAAATCGAATAAAAATCATTTATGTTTTTATGAATATTGAATAGTTTAAAGTAAAAGGCTTTTAAGAAATTAAAAAAGATTTTCACAATTACATTTATGCTCGCACATTTCGACTTTAATAAAAAGATTTAAATCGAAATCGATGCTTTTGATTATATAATAATTACGATATTTTTTTAAAAGAACGATTAGAGCGTTTTACGCTTAATCGTTTTTATGTCAAAAAAGATGTCTTTTTAAAAATGCAATTACGAGATTTATAATAAGAAATTGTTGATTATTATACGCGTCTTCGAAAAATAACATTCAAAGTTGATCGAAATATTAATTAACGATTCAATTAAGATTTTCACAAATTATAAAAATTTCGAATATTTTATAATAACGAAGTAATTAAATCGAAAATAAACACGTTGAGCGAAGTTTTTTTTTAAATTTAATTTTTATATTATATATAAATCGAGAAAATAAAATATCAAATCAAACAATTTGACTCGTCGATTCGATAATCTTTCAAAAAATGACATTAATGACAAAAAATAACATCAACATTAAATGCTTTTGAAAATAAGACATTTGAAAATAAGAATATAATAGACGCTAAATCTCACGTTTTTACTTTTGAACGAAATCTCTCAGATGATTTATAATTTAACAATTATGATTTACGATTTAAATGAAAAAGATATCGACGATGAGAAGTTATTGAAAAAATCATTATCGATTATCTCGAAATCATTTATCGAAGAGTTAATAAAAGAATTGATAAATAACTTCATTATCGAATCGAATATCATATTAAAAGTGAAAGATTTATATAAAAAAAATGACATTTTTTAGCGAATCATTTATACGAAAAATATTAAATAAAGAAAAATCTTTTAAAACTTAATTAAAAAAGGTTTTCGATTAAAATTTGAAGATTGTTAATTGAAAAATGATCTTTTATACGTATAAAAACGGTTGTACGTATTTGATAATGTAAAATTTAAAACATAAATAATTAAATTTATATACGATTCGTTATCAGGCGATTATATAAAACGTATTATCATATATAATAAAATTAATATTTATTATTATTAACTCGAGATAATAAATATCGTTTTTAAATTTATAAATAATTATTATATTTATAAACGATTTAAAAGTTATAAAAAGAGTAAATATAAGCTTTTCAAATTTCTCTTTATATCAAATAAATATTAAAAAAACATTTTTCTTAATTTTATTATTTTATTATCTATTTATAAAAGATATAATAAAGATTATTAACACATTATAATTATTATAAATCGATTAATAAAAAAAATAAAATTTGTGATTTTAAATTTTTTCGAAATAAAAATTGTTATATAAATCTTTTTCAAATAAATTTGAAAAAAAGAAGATTATTTATTCATTATTATCTTTAATCGAAATATATAATTTATCGCTCATTTTTGATAAAGATTATGCGCGAGAATTGATATAAAATCGAAATTGTTTATTGCATTTTATTTCGAAATTGACGATCAAATTAAAAATACGAACTTCGCGTTAAAATAATATTTTTATATATATATAAATTATAATTAAGAGGATTGAATAAATTTTTTATTTATTGCGAAATTTGAAGTCAATTCGATTAAGAACGTTTTCATCGATATAATTTTTTTTTTAATTATAAAAAAATATATATCTCGTTTTGATATTGAATTTTTAATATTTTGAAATAATAACGTTATTTAAAAAATAAAAAAAGATATTGTGATTACGAATAATTTTATAAAAAAGATTAAAAAAATGCGAATTCATTTTTAATAAAAACTCGCTTAAATTAAAGGCATTTAAAAGAAATACATTAATCGATATCGCTTATCAACATTAAAATTACGATTAAAAGATTTAATTATATTGAATTATCGAAACATTAAAATTATGAAATTTAATAAGTTTTTAAATTATAAAAACATAAAATCGTTTAAAGTCGTACGAGTTATTAATAATTCGATATATAAATTCAATTTATTTAGCACAATAAAAAGTGTTTTTTTAATCTTTCATTTTTAATTATTATATAATATTATCGATGATTCTTTATTTAAACAAAGGCAGTTTTTTTTTTTTTTTATACACATAAACGAAAAAGAAGCGAATTATTCAACGAAAAAGATTTTCGATTTCAAAATAAATAAAAAACGAAATTTTTTTATAATAAGATTTAAAGATTATTTGATATATAAAATCAAATATATTGATTATAATAATGACGATGATTTATTCATATAACAAATTTTCACGAATGCTGTCGATTGTTTAAATTTGATGATAGATTTTTATCACAAATATTCAAATCACGAAAGTTTATATACGTTTTTCAAGACTCTTCGCGATTGAAAATCTTTTTTTACGTTATTAATATTTTATTGCGCTTATAAAATAAAAGAATTTGATTCTTTTTAATTTATAAAGTCGTAAAAATAAATAAAGTTGTGAAGGAATATGAATATCGTTATCGCTATTGCACAATAAATCCCTTTTAACTTAATTGACTCGCAATAAAGATTTATGAAAAATACGATATAAAAGCTTCGAATTTATGATTATTTTTTCGTTTTTTTTCAGTCACAGAAGTGTTTGTGTTTTTGAGAAAAGAATAATGTTATAATTCGCTTTTCGATATTACGACTCATTATGAATTAAGATTAATTCTATGACTCAATCTTACATTAGCGTGTTAAGTTATAATTTAATCTTTTATTTTTGCATGCATGCATTTATACTTAAAACTTCATAATTAAAATTTCATTCAAATCACGTTCAAATATTACTTAGTTTTACGTATAATTCTTAACAATAATTATATTTAAATATCTTTTATTTGAAATAAAAAACTTAAAAATATAATTATTTTTTATTATTATTATTATTATTATTATTATTTATTAAATTACGTATTATTAATTTATCGAAATTGTATTAATAATATATTAATTAAATATTAATTTAATTATTATAATTTATTAAATTAAATTATTTTATAAATTTATATATTATTATTATTTTATAAAATAATGTTTTAATATTTAATATATTAATAATATATAACGTAAATTAAGTTATTAATATATATAAAATAAATAAAATAATATTATTTATATATATTTAAAATAAATATTTTTATACGTTAAAATCGTATTAATTTTATTTTATTTAATAATTTTATAACTTAATAATTTTATAACTTTTTAAGATTTCGTAATATAATATATTTAATTTAAATTTATAATTAAAAATTAAAAATTATCGCATTAAAGAATTTTTATAAATATATAAAAAAAATTTATATTTTTTTTACGTTATTAAAGCTACGAATCGTGAAATTTAGAAAAAAAAATTCATTATTTTTTGAAATAATATAAAATAATGTTAATGTTAATAATATACTTATTTATAAAACGTAATATATAGCTTTTTAATAATAATGCTAATTAAATTTTAAAATATAAAATTTAATTAATAATATTAACGATATATATAATTTATATTATTTTTATATTTTAATTAACATTGTTATAATAAAATTAAATCTTTTATATAACATTTTTTATTCATTATTTTCATTTTTTCAAATATAAATAAAATAAAAATTAGCACGAAAATATCGTTCGTTTATAACGAAAATGATAATAAATTCAAAATAATGAAATTAAATAAATATAATTAAAAGTAAACAAATTTTACGCGATATATTTAAATATTTATTTAAATAAAAAAATTAAAATTATGAATATAAAATATGTTAATATAAATTAAAAAGTTTATTTTATATTATAAATTTATTAAATAATTATAAATAAAAATAAATATTAATTTCATTTAATAATATTATCAAAAATTAAATAAATTTATTATTAAAATTACAATTTTTTTTAATTCCTTTTATATTAATTATTATAATTTTTTATTTATTAATTTTATATTAATATACGTTATATTTACGTTAATTTCGATTAAGTTTAAGATTTTAATATTTTTTTTTTAATAATATCGCTTTTTATAATTTATTTTTATAATTTTATTTTATTTTATATATTATTAATATAAGTTATTACACACACATTAAACTTTTAATATAAATTTCTTTTATTATAATAATTTTTATTATAATTATAATTTTATAATTTTACGATTTTAAAAAACGTGAATAATAAATATAAATAATTATATTATATTATATTATATTATATTAATATATAATTTAATTTTTGAATTGAATTAAAATCGCTTTAAAAAAAGATTGTCGAAATTATTTTATTATAACGTTAATTTAAAAAAAATTAAATTAAATAACTTTATTAATTCAAGATTTTTATATTATAATTATATTATAATTAATTAATATATAATAAACTTTCAAAATTAAAAACAACTATTTATTATTACGATTTTTGTTATTATTTTATATATTTATATTTTATTAATATATAAACATTTAATTTAATTTTTTTTATTTAATTAATTACTTTATTTAATATTTATTATAATTAATTTATAAAAAAAATTATAAAAAATATTATTATTTTTAAATAAAAAAAATAGAAAATTTAAATTAATTAATTTTTTTAAAAATGTAATTTTTAAATATATATATATTTTTTAATATATTTTATAAGTTAATTATAATAATAATTTAAAAATCGTATACGTATATTTATTATCATAACGTTTTAATATATTTTATTTATTGTATATATATATACACTTAAAAAATATTAAATTTTATTGAAATAATTAAGTTCGTTTTACTTTTCTTACTCGACTATCGTCGAGTGTAAACTTAATAAGTTTTATATTTTACATAATATCTTAATTAAGTAATTTATTATTTATTTTCAACAGATTATAAACTCGATCGATTAAATTTCGTTCAATAATTTGATATTTATTTTATCGATATATTTTACATATATTAATTTATAAGTTATTTCAAATCACGAAACTTTATTTTTATTTTATGAAAACATTTTATGAGAATATATTGTTATAAAATATCGTAAAAGTTTTAAAACGTTAAAAGATATTCGATTTATTATTATATTAATAAAATAATATTATTTTAAAACCTCGATTTGAGACACATTTAAACGTTAATTTTGAATAAATTTTAATTTTCATTAAAAATGTTAATTTTATCGATAACGTGATCGTGGAAATTAAATTATATATTTTAATTAATAAAAACGTTACGTTAATTGAAGGAGGTAATCTTTAAATTTTTAAAATTATATTTAATTAATGTATATTCTCATCGTGCGACGTATTTATTCGATTGAAAATTAATTAATAAATGTGTTTCAATCGCTGAAAACACTTAATTTTAAAATTTATTAAAATAATTAATTAATAATATATCGAAATTATATTAATCGTCGTTAAATTTCTTATTTAAATCGAAATAAATAATTCTTTTAAAAGTTATTATTTTCAAAATTTATTGAAAATGAATTAATTAATGATAAATCAAATTTATTGATCGTCGTTTAAATTCGAATTTATTGAAATAATTAATTAATAATGTGTTAAATTTATTGATCGTCGTTTAAATTTATTGTTTAAATTAAAAACGAATATTTTTCATTTAAATTAATATAAATCGCGAAAATTTTTCGTCTCGATACGTTGAAAAGTTAATTATTAATATAAAATTCAAGAAAATCATTTTTTGCGATCGTAAATATATATATAATTTATATTAATTATTTAAATAAAGTAAATATAAGTTTTAAAGCACGTTTATTCGTTTCGTTTATTTTATTTTATTTAAAGAGTATTTAAATTTTAAAGTTATTATTAATTTCGTTTTTTTTATATCAAGCTTTTTATTATTATATTTATTATTATTATTATATTTAAATCTTTAATATCAAAATTCATTAATATTTTGAAAAAAATAATTAAAATAATTAATTTAATAAATTATATAATTTGAAAGCGAATCGTAAAAAACGTTTTTAAGATTTTTGATTTATGAAAATAAATTGAATCGAAAAATAAGCATCGATTTTGAATTTTATTATTTAATAATAATAATGATAATAATAATAACGATAACGTTAAATTTAAAATGTGAAAATTGACGTATAATCTCATTTATATCGTTTTGCGTTTTTGCGTAATTGAAAATAATTATGTTAATATCGAATATATGATTAACGTTTATAACGCGTGAATTAAATTGAAAGAAAATTGTTTTTTTTAGAATTTTGAGTATTTAATCCGCGCGTTTCAACGTTTTAATGATTTAATATTAAATTAATATAACGATAATTTAAACGAGTATATTAATAAATTTTGAAAATCGTTGATAAAATTATAAAAAAAAATTATTTAATTTAAATTAAACGAAAATTTGTTTATTTGATAATTTTATTTTAATTTGAAATTTTTTTATAACGATTATATTAAATAATATTTTCAAAATTATATTTCATTTAATGAAAATGAATTATGTAAACACATTTTAAGCGAAATTATATAATGATTTTAAAACACTTATTATTTTGAATACGTTTAAATCATATATGTTTTTATTATTCGTTTTTTTTTAATTCTTATTCGAATTGCAAATTAAAATAAATGTTAATTAAATTATTATATTAATATTATTAAAATCGTCAAATTGTGTAAGAAATGCGATATATATTATTATAACTTCGACGATTATAAAATCGATAATAATAAAGTTAATTCGTTAATTAATAATTTTTTTAACAATAATAATAATGAACGAAAAGATAAATGAAAAAGCGATAATAATAATAACGAAAATAATAAAAAGTTTAAATTTAATAATTTCAAATTTAAATCGAAATTTAAGAATTTTAATATATTAAAAATTTATAATAATTGCGCGAAAGTGAATTTAAACATTTTAAATTTAAATTGTTTTAATTTTTGTGTTATTAAATATATTATTTATAATCGAAATAAGTTTCTCGATTATTAATTATTTAAAATATTTTATATCGTTAAAGAATATAATAAAATATTATTAATCGTAATTATAAACATTATTCGTATCGAAATTAAAGAGATTAACGATTAAATCGTGATATTAAATTTTAAAAATGTTTTATATATATTTAATAATAATTTTATTTTTATTTTTATGAAAGCTTTATTTAAAAATGATTATTTTATAAAATTTTCGTTTAACGAAATTAAAATTGAGCGTGATAAAATATAAGTCATTTAACGCGATAATTTTTATATATTCGATAATGAAAATCATTTAATTTTTATTTTAACGATTATCAATATCGAGATTCTTAATTTATGATATATTTATATAAAATATTTTGAAAAATAAAATGTCGCTCGCCTCAAAAATATATTTATTAAAATAAATTTATTTAAATTTTTAATATTCGTAAACGCTTATATACTTTGCGTAAAGTTAAATTTTCATTCGTTATTTTATAAATGACATTTGATTTTCGATAAATATATTAACGAATTGTTTTATTTCGACATTTTTAATTTTATATCAAACGTCGATATTCGTTCGAATTATCGAATAATGTTTAAATTTATAAAAAACGTTAATAAAAGATTTTATATTTATTTCGATACTTATAAAAATGAAGCTTTTAATTTTTGAATCATTTAAGATTAATGTGAAGTATAACGATTTTATTATTAAACGCATTTATAATAATAAAAACATCGTGATTAAAGATTAAATCTTTAATAATTTTAAATACGATCACGAAATAAGATGAAAATTCATTATTTTTAAAAATTCTTAAATGAATAAGATTTTTGAATGTTTTAATTAAATATTAATAATTAAAATTTACGTTTTGTTAATAAATAACGAGCTTTTAAAGTTTATAATTTTAAAATTCATTATAATCGTTAATTATTTTCGCAATTATTCGTTTATTATAAATATAAATAAGATTTTATATAAAAGCGAATTTGATCGCAAATTTAATTTATTTTATTTAAAACATATTAAATAAAAAGATCTTTGCGAAAAGCGTCGAATTTTTAATATTAATTGAAAAAAATTCGATGATCGTTATAAAGAGAATCGCTTAATAAATTATAAAGATAATTTTTATCGAATATTTATTCGAAATGATCGAGTGTTATGACTCAATTGTAATGTAAAAAAAAAATGAATTTCTGTTATCTAGAAATTCGTATTTGTGAGAAAACGAAGAAGTTAATATTAAAATAACTTAAACTCTTTAATTTCTTCTCAATAAAAGCGTTTACAAAAAACTTTTACAAGTTAATAATAATAATCATAACATATATTAAAAAAAAAAAAAAATCAACGTCTTCGTTAATAATGTTTATTATTATAACAAAAAATAAATATATATAAAAAGTTATTTTTTAAATAAAAAAATTCAGTGAACGATAATAAACGTTATTAAAGGCTTTTAACTTTGAAAATCTTTTGTATACTGATCGAGCGTAACACAATTAACATATATGAAACTTTAAATCGATAAAATCATATTCTTACGTGATTTGTTTTTTTCTCTCTTTTGAACAAACGAGGTTATAATAATAAAAAGCGTTTTTTTAACAATTTTAGCAGTTTTACCCGTGATCGAAATAAATAATTATTTAATTTCGTAATTCTTTCTTTAATTTATAACATTTGATAAATTCTTTAATTTATATTAAACGTTATATTCATAATCTTAATCTTTTTATTTCAATAAATATTTAATTTTTTCATTAATAATTTTTTTGTTTATAATTCTTCTTATTTCGAAGTCGTCGTCTTTATTATAAACGAATAACGATTTCGTATTAACTTTTTTCTTATACGAATCTGAACCTATTACGATAATAGCGGGTTTTAATTAAACGATTAATATTATTAAATGAATTCGCATAACAAGCGAAAGCTGTAATCGATATATAAAAAAAATTGACTTTTGTTAACATTTTAAAAGAATCGATCCTTTGCTGCGATAGTTTTTTATTCGATAAACTTGAAATAAAGTATTCATGATATAACTTGAAATATATTTCGTTTTCTTTTTTAAGATTAATGATTAAATGTTTAAAATCATATCGGGTTTTTATAAAAATGAAAGCGAATATTATTGCGTCGTTCGCTTCTTCTCATTTAATAAAACGAAATTTATTAAAAACTTTTTTAAATAAGTCTTTCGCAAATAATATGCTTGTAACGTCGTTAATTTTAAATTTATAACATAATTTATTAAATATTAAATTCGTAACATTATTAAATAAATTATTATTAATAATTTAAATATAAAATAAAACCTTATCTCATTTATTATTTAATTTAATAATTAAATGAAAAAGCAGTGCTATTTTTATCGTTTAATTAATTTATTTAAATTGATTATTTGTTTAAAGATGATAAATTATAAACGTCAAAAACTTGATTTATAATCTATTAAAGATTTTCTTTTAAAAAATTAATATGAATTCTTAATTTTTATTATTGATAATGTTTTTAAATACGTTTTAATCATATTATAATAAAATACGTAATATAATTTCGACTTATTACGTAATAAATCAAATTTTCTTTTTTGATATTAAAAGAATTTTCTTAATAAACTTATAAATAATAATAAGCAAATAATTTATTCTTATTATAATAAAAAATAAAACGATAATGAAATTCATTGTTATAATGTAAAAAGAAATAATTAAAATCGCGACCGAAACGAAAAACTCGTAAAATTTATATTTCTTGATTTGATTGAATTAATAAAAAGAATAATGAATTATGTAAACATATAAGTTTTTAAATAAATATCAAATAAAAATCGTATAAATTAATTTGTTATAACATTTATAATAATCTTTATAATTGAAAAAATTATATACTTATTTAAACATTTTCTATTTTATTATAAACGAAATGCAAAAACGTTATTTATTCTCGTTATTTATATAATAAATAAAATCTTTTTATAACATAAATGAAATTTTAATAATAATTTAAATAACGAAAATTTCTTTTTGAGTAACGAAAGTTTTTATCTAAATAATAGAAGTTTTTATTTAAATAATGAAAGTTTTTATTTGAATAATGAAAGTTTTTATTTAAATAATGAAAGTTTTTATTTAAATAACGAAAGTTTCTTTTGAGAAAGCATTTTTTGAAATAATAATTATAATAATAATAATCGTTGTTGCGATAAATTTCAATATAACAAAAAGTTTTTTTTAATAAAAATCGTTAAAGTAAACGTGTTTTAATCGTTACTTAAAATCGTTTAACATTTTTATAAAAGTAATATAATAAACAAATACTTTCTTCGTTATCAAAAGATTTGTTATTATAAATTTCGATAAATTGTTTATGTTATTATATAACGCATCGAATATTTTTTTAAATCGATCTGAAAATGTTATTATAATAAAAGCTTATAATAAATATAATAAAATATTCGATATCGTATTAAATTTATCGATCTTATATTGTAATTCGAGGTTGAAAATTAATAAATATTAAAATGCACGTATCAAGCGCAAATTGAATTTATTTATATTAATAATATTTAAAATAATCTATTTGAAAATAAGCATTACTATTAAGTAATTTATATAAATTATTATTAATAACTTTTAATTGAATTCGATTATATAACGAATCTTTTTCACGATTTATATTATATCAGCGATTTTCAATTTCGTAAGTTAATAATTTTATTCGATAGCGTTGAGACATTTATTAAAAAACATAATTGATTAAATATTCGTATATGCTATTTTGATATTTTTCGATATTCGATTATACTTAAAATGATAAATCATAATAACAAATCTTTATTTCTTAAAAACGTTTAAGTTTACGAATAAAAATTTTATAAAATTATAATGTATTAAAAAGAAAGAAATATTGAAAACTTTTTATAATTTACGAAAAGCTTTAACTTTTGTTTTCGTAAACGCGTAAAAAATTATCTTAATAACAAATCGTTTACGAGCAAATCTTTTATTATTAATTTTAAATTCTTTAATAAACATAATTTTTCGTTTTTATACTAAATTGATTAATTGAATATAACGAAATATTAATAATTTAAATCATCTCGTAAATTTTAAAAAAAAATTCAAAATCTTATAACGGTTTTGAAAATTTCAAATAGATGATAACATAAATCTTTTTTTAAGAAATAAACATTTTTAAATCATCGATTCGTTATTTTAAAAAATAATCGAAAAATAATCGATGAATAATTTAATAAAAGATAAATTCATTCTTTTAATATAAAAAAATTCGAAGATTTATCGTAAATAATTGAGATGCTTTTATAACGTACGAGAAAAAATGATAATATTATTTATAAATGTTTTAATAAAGTTTTTAAATTATCGTAATATAATATTGATCTATCTTTAAATATATAAAAACGATTTTTTATAATTTATAAAAGCGATAGCAAATTCTTCTTATTTTTTATAATTAATTATCGTGAATTTATAATAATCATTGCGTATCATAAAAAATTAATAAAATTAATCAATTACATTTATAATAAATAAATATAAATATTTTAATAATAAAAAAATGATTTCTAATTACAACGATAAAGAGTAGAAATTTATTTTAATGATTTTATTAAATTCGCGAATATTTATTATAACACGTTCTTTATAATCATTGAGCGTGTTTTTTTAAATTACGAAAATAAAATAATTATAAAACGTAAGTTATTTGATTCACGTTTTTTTTTTATAAAGTTTATTAAATGTAACATTAATAACTTTTTTATTTTTTTGTTTTATCGAATATATTTTAACAATTTTAAACGTTATATTAAATTTTAACGAAATAAATATTCATTTCTTTTTTAAAATGTTCATTATTTAATTTTAATCAATGAAAAGATTTTAATATTTATTAAATAATCAAATTAATAAATTCGTTATTTCAAATTTCTCATAAATCGTTATTTCATTTAATATAATATTTTTTAAATGAAAATTTATAAAAATAATCGTGTTGATAAAAATATTTATAAAAGATTTTTTTAAATTAATATAAAAATCGAATATTATTATAGTAATTGTTATAATAATAATATTTTTAATTAACTTAATCTTTTAATCTCGTTAATTTATAATAATAAAATTAATATAATATGCTTCGATAAAAAAACATTCGTTTTATTTATATTCTTTTAACATTTCGAATCGTGCTTTACGTGAAATAATAATCGATTAATTAATGTCGTTTTGATTTAAATTTCGCGAAAAAAAACATCAATTATGTGAGCGTAAATTTTTTCGACGTGATTTAACGATAAAAAACATTATAATTTAAAAAGCAAATTTCGATTCGTTGACAAATCGTTAACGTAAATTATTATTACGAAGGTAATAATATAAGAAAATAAAATTATGCGAGAGATTGATTTTATAATTCGCTTGATAAATTTAAAATAAACACGAGAATTTATAAACATAATCATTTTATGATAATTATTTATTTTGATAAATTGCGTAACGAAATCGATGATCATTTTTTTTGATATAAAAATGTTCGCTTCGATGAGTATGTTTGCTTTAAAGTCGTTAATAATATAAATTTTTTATATAATTTAAGCGAAAACACGAATGTTATCAAATAACACGTTTTTTATATAAAAGATAAAGACGATATATTCGTCGAAATAATGAATTTTAAATTTTAAATCTTAAATCGATATTTTAATAATTATGTTTTTGATTTTCGTAATAGCGAGAATAAAAATTCGATCGATTATAATCATAATATAATCGACATTTACATAAATCTTTTATTTCTCGATTATAAATTTTTAATTAATATATGTGATAACGTAATAATAATTTCGCAAAACAAATTCGATATTTAATATAAGTTTAAATACAAAAGAATTGATTCAAGATTTTTTATTAACGATATTAATGTTAACATTAAATGCTTCGATAATGAAATTGTTATTTTAATTAAATTTATCTGCGAAAAACCTTTTTTGTTTCGTAAGATTATTTGCAAAAAACTTCTTCTTTTAATATTCGTTATATAAGAAAATAAAAAATTTATTGCGTAAAATTATTTTGCATTTATAATGCTCACATTAATAATTTACAAAAGAGATAATTTTGAAAAAATAACCTTTTACGTAATTATCTTAATCGTTATTTTTTTATATTTTATCATCGTCGTAATTATTATAATCTTTCGCAAAACCTTTTTTAAATGAATATAAAATATAATCGACGTAAACATCTTGATCGACGTAATTTTATAATAACTTATTTTCATTATTTTTCTCGATCGCTGCTTAATAAACTCATTATAATTTTAAAAAAAATCGATTTTGATTTTAATAATTTTTATTATTAAAATAAAAAGATTATTGATTTTATTATTATTGCTACTGCTATTAAAAGCGATTAAATGAATGAAAATTTGACGCGTTTTTTATTAATGTCGTGATTTGAAATTTTATAAGAAAAGCGAATAATGAGATACGAGCGTTTTCGTCGTTTTGATACGTTTATAATCGATTATTTTGATAATTTTGATAATTCGAACGTTAATTACTTTAATTGTTTATAAAAGACTTTTATAAATAATATTATTAATTGTTTTAATAAACATTAAATTAAGATTGAAATTGAGACTGATACGATTTAAATTGATATTTATGAAATTTTTTTGCGTTTAATTTTCTTTATTACACGAAAGTTTATCGCGAATAATGTATAATATATTTTCATTATTAATATTTTCGCTTATTTAACGATTTTAAAAATCGATTATAATTAATGTTAACATCGAATTTTGATATATCTTATTAAAATTTTATATTAAAATTATTTCATATAAATAATATATAATTTTTCATCATTTTTATATCTATATTTTAAATTGTTTTTATAATAATTTAAGCGTATTTTCGAAATTTTTTATAACGAAAAACATTTTGCATAAAGTATTTCTTTTATAACAAAATTGTTATATCTTGAAAACAAAATAATTTTTAACGAATTAATAATAAACGACATTATTCATTTATGTTATAAATAATAAAACGTTTATTATTTTTCGTTAACTTAATAATGAATCAAATAAAAATAATTTTTTTTAAATAAATTTGAAGATTTTATTATTATAACACATCATCTTTAACACGTATTACGTTTTTAACTCGATCGATAAAAACATATATATTTCGAAAATAAATGCTTTTATTAAAGTGTTTTATAGCAAAAGAAATATCGATTCTTTTATTATCATAAAATAAATCAAAAAAATCGACGTCGTTTACGTGAAATCGATTTATTTCGTTATTATTAATAATAATTACTTTTAACTCTCTTTATAATTTTAAAATTTCGAAAAATTTAAACGATTCGAATATAATATAAATATTTATTATTATAACATATAACTTTACGAATTGTATTTTCGATAATTTTTATAACATAAAAGATAATTAAGATTCGATCGATCGACGATAAATAACTTTTTTTGTTGAAATAACAACGAATGTTATTCGTAACGATGATTCGATAATCGAAAAAGTAATTCGAAATAATATAAACGTAATTTTTGTCGAAAGAGATTTATAACGTCGAAAAAAGTGCTATACAATTAAAATAACTTTAAAATTTATAATACGATTTTTAAAAGCTTTAATAAAACGTTTAAGAAATGAAATTTATATTTTTTAATAAATTAAGAAAAAAGACTCGATAAGTTGTGATCTCGTAACAATTAATTTTAATCGTAAATAATTAATTATAATATAATAAGCAATGATTGTTATTTTACAAAAAATCTCTTAAATTTTATTAATAATTTCGACGAATATTATGATTTAATATATAATGCGTATAAGATTGTTAACGAAAAAAAGAATAAAAAGAATATTTGTAACAAAAATGAAAGTGTTATTCGACGCAATTGAAGAAGTTAACTTGTCGTCGACGATAATGTAAATCGAATTTATTTAAATTGAATGAGAATTTTATAATAAAGTTTTAATTTAATAAATTGAAATTGATGTTAATATTTAATAAACTTTTAAAGTTTTTTAAAAACATAAAATAATGTTTATAAATAATCGAGATGTTATTATTATAATATTATAACTTAATTATAATGTAAAAAAAAGATAAATTTCTATTATTTAAAAACTCGTATTTATGAGAAGACGAAGAAGCTAATATTAAAATAATTTAAACTCTCTGATTTTTTCTCAACAGAAGCGTCTGCAAAAGACTTTTATAAATTAATAACAATAATTATAACATCGAGTTCAACGATATTTTAACGTTAAATAAATGAATTATTATTTCAAAACGCAATTTTCAAATAAAAGGTTATTTATTATTAATTAATTTTTAACATTATATATCGAAATTAATGCGATGATGAGAATTGAATTTATAATAACAATTTTAAATCATATTAATAATGATATTAATGATAAAGCTCTTTTTTTTGAATTTTTTAAAAACTTTTTTTCGTCGACGGTTATTATTAATATCGTCGTCGCAATTTTAAAAACATTTTCGATTTAACGATTTTTTTAAATGTCGAAATCGCGTATTAAAAAACTTTTTATCGTCGTTATAAGCTTAATTTTTGCGAATACGCAATAAATTTTCTTTATCGAAATCGTTTTCGTTATTATCACATTTTTAAAAGTTTTAATATTTAATCTTATCGCGTTATTAATTAAGATAAATAATCTCGAATTATTCGAATTTTGTATTTATAAAAAAATAATAACGAACGTTTTATATAAAATGAATTAATAATTAAATATAAATGAGAAATATTATTTTTTAATCGATAATAAAATTTGATATTTTTATAAATTTTTAATGAGTCGTAAAGTTTTGAAAAGTAAATGAGTTTATAAATTTAAACGTAAATCGATTAACGAGATGATTCGATATAAAGCGCGATAAATAATTTAAAATTATATATAACGCGAAGATATCGACTTTAAAAAAAAACTCGTTTTCGTTATCAAATTTATAAATTATAAAATTATTTTTATTATAATAATCGTTTTCGATTTAAAATTAAATTAAATGAATATTAAGATCGTATTTTTATATAATAACGTTAAAAAGATTATATACGTTCGTTAATTTAAAAAATATGAAAATAATATTAATAAAGTTTATTATTTTAAAAAAATGTTTTATGAATTAAAACAATCGCTTCGAATTTAATATAATATTATATTTATCTTTTCTTAAAAATTCGAATATCGTTTTTTAACGAAAGATTTTAACGTTTTTATTCACGATAAAAAGAAAATTATTATAATTATTTATATTAATGATATTTTCATTATGAGATTTAATTAATTTATTATCAACGAGCTTAAAAGCGCTTTTAATGTTAAATTTCGAATAATGAATTTAAAATTATATATTTATTATCTTAATATAAAGATAATTCGCGATCGTTAAAATTACATTATAACGTTTAATTAAAAGAATTATTTCGAAAAGATTTTTAAAAATTATGATATATGAAGCGATCGTGTTAAGATTATCGATATTTTAATAAAAAGTTCACATTTAAAATTCGTCGTTGAAGATTTTAAAGTTATTGAAAAATTTCGCTTTTTGTATTAATTCGTTATTAATCTTTTAATATACGCGATGTTAAATATTCGTTTAAATATCGTTTACGTTACTTTCATGATTTTTTATTATATTTTTAATTTTAACGATTTTTATTAAAAGATAATTAAAAGAATTTTTAAATATTTATGAAATATATTATATTTTAAATTTGTTTATAAAAGAAAATTCGTTTTATTGCGCGAATATATTAACGTCGATTGAGTTGATAATTAAAATATTAAATAATTTATTTTTAATTACGTATTTAATCTTAATAATGTAATTATAAATTAATTATTTAAATGTTAATTTATAATAATATTATTCATTTATGAAATCGAATATATCGATTAAATTCAAATTATTAAAAAGGCGATTTGATTTGAAAGATTTTTTAATAATTTCAATTTCGTGATTTTTAAGTTAATAATTAACGCTTTTAATAATAATAATGCGATTTAAATAAAACGCGTTTTCGTAATATGAATTTAATTAAAGTTCGAAAATTTCATTTTTATTCTCGTTATCGTTATTTTTTATAACAATTAAAATGTTATAATTTTAATTAAAAATTCTTAATTTTATAATCGTTTTAAATATATTAATATTTAATATTATTTTATGCGTGAAAAAATCGTGAATAATAATATTATTTTAAAATATGTTTTTATTGAAAACCAGATCGTCGATGATTTTATAAATTTTTTGTTTAAGATTAAATTTGATTTGATTTATTAAGCGCTCGATTTTAAGTGAATTTAAAAACAAATTTCGATTTATCATTATAAAAGATCAGATTGTTTACGTCGTGACTTTGTTAATTAATTTTTCAATTTTTATTTTTTTTAAACGATAACGACAATGTTAAATAACTTAATAATAAGTTTTTTCAAAAATTTATTTTAAATAATTTCGAAAAATTAAAGCATCGCTTAATTATAAAAAAGAAATTTTTTTAATAAAATTAATTATTTCGTTTATCGCATTTTAAAAACTCGTTAAAATAAATTTCAAGTTTTGATATCATCATTCTCGATTGTTATTTTTTTAAACTTTTTTATTTAAAGGTTTTCATTTAAAGAATATGATTATTAATAATGTTTATTAAATAAATGATCTGAGAATTTGAGCGATTTGATTTATAAATTTAAGATTCGTTTTTTATAAACGTAATTTAATAAAATTTAAGAAAATTAAAATAACGTAAAGCGATTAATATTTCATTTATCGAAGATTATAAATAATTATTATTTTCAAAATTCGATCATTATCGAATTTGAATTATTTTTTTAAAAAGGTTTTTTTAAATTAATTTAATCGAAGCGAAAAAATTTATAATCATTTTTTATTCGATTTAAATTAATATTATTTCAATTAAAAGCTCGCTCGATATTTTATATTAAATTATATTTAAAAAGTTTAAAAAATAATTATTTTTTTAAAATTATAATAAATGTTTTAAAACGTTATTTAAAAGATTTTTTATATTTAAATTTTCTTTTTATGTTTTCACATTTATAGTTTTTAAAATTTAAGATAAATGTTTATAATATTATTCGATTTGCGATCGAAATAAAAATTTACGATTTTAATTTAAATTGCAATTAAGAATAAAATTTTATTATAATAATTAAATTCACGAAAATGATTAAATAATTATAAAAGAAATAAATTTGATGTTTATCATTATTGAAAATTTTAAGCGTTTAATTCGATAATCGCGTTTATCGATTTATTTAAATATAAATAATAAAAGTTAACACATTAATCGTTATATATTTTCACTTTATAAAAGTTAATTTAAATTTTTTATAATATATTTATTATTTTGATGTTTATTTTTATATTAATTTTTCGTTATTTTATTATTATTATTTTATATTATATTATTAATACGTTTATAATATCGTTATTTTCGATGTTAATAATATTAACGCATATAATTTTCATTTCGTTTAAACTCTCGACGTTCGCATTTTAAAAGTTAACGTTTTCGATATTTATATTTTCGACGTTTTCAATATTTATAACGCTTTTAATTTTCGATATTTATATTTTTAAAATTATTATTTTTAATTCTCATTTTTTGATGCTTATATTATAATATTTAAATTTATAAAAAAATATTTTTAATAATTATTTTTCGATGTTCTCTTCTCGATGTTTATGTTTTAAAGTCGATATTTTTAATATTTATTTTTCGATGTTTATATCTTAAAGTCGATACTTTCGATATTTATTTTTTAATGTTTATATTTTAAAGTTAATATTCTCGATATTTATTTTTCGATATTTATATTTTAAAGTCGATATTTTTGATATTTATCTCTTGATATTTATATTTTAAAGTCGATATTCTCGATATTCATCTTTCGATATTTATATTTTAAAGTCGATATTCTCGATATTCATCTTTCGACGTTTAAGCTTTTATATCGATAAAGAGTGATTTATAAATCTTTTACATTTTTCTTTTTCGATATAATCGTTTTTATATATTTAT